>JABJVR010009802.1:9863-42334 GCA_025773905.1 Chitala chitala
CTCAGGTTCCAATCAGACACACTCTCACTGCACTCAGGTTCCCATCAGACACACTCTCACTGCACTCAGGTTCCAATTATTAGCAGTATTTCCTGTATCAGTTTCAGATTTGCAATAATTTCATCATATATTCATCAATTTTTCAAATGAATAAAAAACCAGATAAGTGCTAATTTCTAATTTAGAAGCACATCTCATCTACATAACTACAGACCCAGTAAATCAATTTATTATGCCAGACTTATAATAAATGAACATCGTAGCTGTAGTGTGGTAGGGAACTTCATGTTTTATGGCAAAATGTCTTTTTCTTCGATTAACAGACATTCTAAAAACACACAAGAAAGAATCATTTTTTCTTAGAAACTAAAAAGACATTTATTTTTAAAATAGCTTCACAAAGAGAGGGTTAGCACAAAATTATGTGATAGAATGATATTTTAGGATGAAAGTCTATAACAATGAACAATAATGTCACTATTGATTTGAGCCATGACACCTCTATTAATCCATTATTTAAAGACAGAAAAGAAAGGTCAAAGCCTTTGACAGTTTTGTAAAAATAAGTACTCTGAGTTTTTCTAGAACTGCCTTCTTGGTGATACTTGGCTATCATCCATTTATCTGAGGGCAGCTTTAAAAATAAAATTATTTTGTGTCTTTTGCTCCCTTTCATTTCTAAAGAATTTATATATATGGTAAGGGATGGTCTAAAAACACATTATGTGACCTCTTCACTAGCGCCACCTCATTAACACACCACAAAAAAAGCATCCATAACACGCACACTGTTAGAGTCGTTTTCAGCGTACCCCACTCCAAAATAACATGTAACCCAGGGTTTGTAAAAACCACACACAGGTAGGAAAAGAACCTTATTTTTTGTGTCACCAGAATTTAAGAGTGGGGGGCTGCGAGACGTCTCAAGTCACAAGGTGCCTGACGAAACCGCCCCCTGGGAGAAAAACAAATTAACAGAAATTTTTTATGTAATCAAGGTGGGGAAAAACAGCATTCAAAAGTGTGCCAACTGGATACAAAATTCAGCCCATCTGCAATGTACATCCCAGTGAGCACCATTAAATATTTACTCAGAATAGGCAGATAAGACAGCTCATTCCAGAGACTTCATCACCGAGCACACGTGGTCATCAACATCACCTTCACATTACTAACTTTGTGTGACAGTGGGAATATGGAAAAATCTAAAAATATGTTCACCAACTGACAGAGAGCCAGGATTCTTCAACATTCCAGTCACGGAATTCCATATAAATATTGCTATTTCATAGGCTGTAGTATAAACTAGAAAACATCAGAGAAACAGGCTGCTAAAATTAAACTGGGTTTTTCCAGGTTCAAGCGTTAACTGAACTATTTATGTATTTCAGCTGTTTTGAACTGTCAGAATAAGTAATAGGTAATTTAGGTTTTCTCTACAAAGATATCTACTTAGAAGTGAAAAATAATTGTGTTGATATAGCCACGATTTGTGATTGGGGTATGGGAGTGAAAGCTAATGAACCATGCAGAAAGGTATGATCTAGGGACAGTCACATTGCCCAGATGCATTTGCTTAAAGTGGAACAGTGTCTGTGCATTAAACTCAAGGGTAAACGCAGGGTCATTTATTAGATTTTGTTCTGTGATTAAGGGGACCTTATTTTTAGACATACTGCATAATTAGGAGTGTAAGCTGAGATGAGTGGTGTTGCGTCCTCACGGTTCCGGGGTTGAGGCCTTGCTTCCCTTCCTGTTCTGTGTTTTCGGACCTCTCATATTTTCTTTTTGCTTACTCATAATGCTGTAGTTTGTTCCCACAAACCAAACATGTATGTTTGCCTACATTCCCTCATAAATATTTGTTGATGTATATAAGTGTTTGCAAGCCTTGGTTAAGTTTAACTTTTACGTTGTGTGTTTGCATGGCTAGTATTATGATAACATAAGATTATAAGATAAGATAATCATTAGTTAGTCATACAATGGGGAAATTCAGTGTTACAAGTAGCAAGGGGATAGCAAAGTGGTGATGATAAAAAATTTAAAATAAAAAAGCAAGCGTAAAAAGAGAATCTCCACACCATATATTTACGAACAGATTGCGCGTAGAGAGTACATAAATGATTATATTTGTAACTTTGTTAGCTACATGCAGTACAATAGGGTAGGCTACAGAAAAGTCATTCTTAAGTGTTTGGTGATTGTATTTATTTAGTTATTATTTAATTATTTGTTTGATTATCTTTTTAATCTTGAACAGGGCACTGAAGGGTGTATTTGGTGCGGCTTGTTGACTGTTGTGCCACTGATTTTATGGTATGTATGGCAGTTAATGCATCTTTATATATATGCAGCCTCTGCATCATTGTGTCACTGTGTTGTGTAGGCTATAGTGCTCTATTTGCTGTAGTCTGTTCTGTGTTTAGTCTGAGGCATAATCAGGAACACCAGTGGTGCGGCCCCTGATTTTCAGGGGGTGACACAGCCATGTTGCTGTGGTTAGTGTCACCTGGTGTTATAACAAACTTGGTGAAGGTTGCAGAGAAACAATTCCAAACAATTTGATCATATGTGCATGTGGTGATGTAGAGCGAACAGTAATTGATAAACAGTGGCTGCCTTGTGACCTGGGTGGTTTGAACACATGGCAGAAAGGCTTCCTCCCTACAACAAGGTCATATGTACAATGTGGTTGGATTTTTTGAACCCCAAAAATATACTATTAGGGACCAATGTATTATGAAACATAATTGTTTACCGAAAGTCTCACGGTTTGCCAGATTGCCCTTGTTGTGTGGTCGCGCGCCCCCGTTTGCTCTTTGTCTTGTTACCTTGTTCCCTCTTTTTGTCTTTGTCAATTGTGTTTACTTCTCATTTGTTTTCTGTCTGGTCTTATATAAGATTTGGCATTTCACTGTGGTGTTGCCTGGTGCTAGTCTAGTTGGTGTACTTGCCTTAAGATGGTTTGTCCCAGTTGTGGTGTTGCCTGGTGTTAGTCTAACTGGTGTACTTGCTTTGTGGTGGTTGGTCCTAGGTGTTTTGCTTTCTTTACTGGAGTTCACATCCTATTTTGGACCTGCCTCGTTGTTCCCTGTAATCTTCTTGTTCTGTGTCATGTATTTCCTTGAGTCCTTCTATTTTGGTTTTTGTTCTGTTGTTTGGTTTCTTTACATTTTGAATAAACTCTGCAAATAGACATCTTCACTTAGGTGGATACTGTTCGCACCATGACACAATGAAATTTATATTTCTGGTCAATGCTTTTGTATTGCAGAATCTGCCTCCTTTCATTTGCAACTTTTCCCAACTCATCACAGTGACTAACAACAGATTTAAATTGTGCACGTAATAAACTCTTGTCTTTGTAGCCCTTGGAGGCACTACGTATTAAAATAGCCCCCTCTGATTCTGCCTGCTGTATCGACCCATTGCTACTTGATTATATTTTGTGGGAAGTCTGACCTTAAAAACTATGTAAAGCAAGAAGCTAACAAAAAGCTGGCATGCATTTCTCGCATTTTTATGCATTACCATACAAAATGTAACTGAGCTATTTTATATTATGTTTTTTATACCTACTGTATGTTTATCTTATTAATGGCTAGTGATAAAAAAAAGCAAAGGACTAAAAAGCAAATTAAAGTTATTTCATAAATGGAGCTGTACAATATTGAATGTTTTGCTTTCTGTGTAATATTATACCATTTATTATGAACTGAATGTTGACCACAAAATTCTGTTAACATGTTAAAAACCAGTTTTGGTTGAGAATAGGAAGTCAGCAGACCCATTTCCTCTGTAGTTGAAAAGAAATAGAATGAAGACTGATTCCATTACATCAGTTGAACTGCAAACAGTTAAAGGACAAATAACTCAAATATCTGTACTTATTAGATTTAACGTAACTACTGACAGACCTGTAACCTAGATGTTCTTAGAGACACCTGCTATGATATACTTGAGAAACCTTCTTAACCTCACTCACTGGCTAAACAGCAAGAATTGTGGGCTGCGCTGATGACAGCCACAGCCATCACATGAATATTGTACGTGAGTCATTGGCAGTAATACTGCAAAGGTAAGCTAGACAAGGGTGAACTCAAGCTTCTGTAACTGGTGTCTGTAACACTGAGGGCAAAGGAGGGGAAAATGCAAGGTCTAATGTGCAAAATTGGGAGTCCAAACAGGATAGCAATAGTCAAAAACAACAAAAGTACAGATTCTAGGGCTACAGCACACATTACAGTTTACAACAACCAGCAAAGGACTGACATAGAAGGGGAGTATATATAGGAGGTACAAGGAAACAAGGCACAAGTGGGGAATACTGATACAGGACAATAAGTACAAGAGAATTGAAGAAACTGGGAAAAATGCCTGGAACAGGAGAAGAATTGAGGTTACTGAAATAACAGCTTGGGAAATTTCACTGAATATTGTGGAAAAGAACGCAAACCCTGGGGTTCTGAGAAATTTCTTTTATTTTTTAATTTCCTTCAAAATATATTTTTAAAAACCCATTTTACTTCAATTCTAATAATGATGTGCTTGCCAAGATTCTCACCAAAGGTTGAAAATTATTCTAAAAAGATTAAACTGATGCAGTTTAGATGAGAGAAGGTCTTGATAAATATTTCATACACAGCTCCTAGTGTGATATTTCCTCTACCCCAAAACGATGCTCTAACAGTGCTTTGCTTCTCTTTCACGGCAGATAAAATGGTTGACAGAGTGAAATGAGATTCTCCCCTTGTCAGGATCCAGAAATTCAATTGCGTTTCATTAACTCAATTGAATTATTATATTCTGTCCCTCAGATCTCGGCGTCCACTAAAGGTTTTACATCTGACAGGCTTTCTAGATTGTCAAGGTGTGCTGTTAGCTACCCCCACTGTTTTTTTCTAGTCGTCCAACTTCTCACAAAAGTTTTGGGATCAAAAGGAACACTGGGTTTTATATTTTGGTAGGGGCTTGAGAATATGAAGTTTCTTTTGTGCAGCGTAACTCCAAAGGCATGAAGCCCTAGAGGGTTGAGCTGAATTTTGTAATGAAGCAAGTCATCCAGTTACAAAATTGAACTGTCCTGTTTGCTCCTATTCTTCTAAGCTTCAAGTATTTTAAAGTTTTGGTCACCCCACCTCTCCCCAAAACCCAGAAAATGGTTTAAAAGCAGAATAACATTTTTTTCTTATTATTCTCCAGTCATATAAATTCAGTCATTGAAATGCCCGCCTCTGCTACCTGGAATGTTCCTTCGTACTTTTCAGAAGTTTAAAGGAAATAGCATGTTAATCTTTTAAAGGGTACTTGCTGGTTGACGACCACTTTGTTCGCTGTAGATGTGGATCATGCGGTGTTGCCATAGAAGACGCAGGACGAGAGGGCGTGTCACAGCGGGCACTGAGCAGTCTGGAAGGGCATGCCAACCTTTCTGGAAGTGGTGTAATGACATTACACTGAATTTCTGTGGCACTTTCCTCTGCAGTTTGATGAAGACCTTCTCTAAGTGTTAAATTCCAGAAAGCTGCTAGATCTAAACAACTGTCTTGAGGCACGCCAAGTGCATTTTCATATGGCAACACCAGCTTTTAAAGCAGTGCAGTTCTTAAACAATGCTTTGAATACATTTTCAAACACTTTTAAATCCTTCAATCAATCATAAGGTTTTTATGGATGTTGGTCTTCCTAAAGGATCTGAAGTTGCCGTCTCAGGAAGGACTGTTATTTTCTTTTTAACTAACATAGTTCATTGAAATGTGTTTGTTCATTATGTTACTGTTTTCTAGTTGTAAAACTAGTAGTGTCTGGAAACAGGTAATTGGCAAGGAAAAATGTATTGCAAAGAGACGTATTTATGGCTCTGAGATGCCTGACTTGTCAACATTACAAAAGCACGAACATTATCTCGGGTTCTAGGCTAAATAAGAAGATCGAAACCAGCATAATTTGGCATGGAAATTATACAGGATACATATACTCTATAAATAATGTCAGATCGTAACTTATTTCAGACAAATTGTAAGAAACTACTTTCATTATGAGCGTGAATTACAGATATTGCGACCATCTATTGCAATTACTGCCTCGCAGGAGCTCACAGGGAAAGAATGCAATTTACTGCATGCTGGGAAAACGTAGGTCTGTACAATTGAGCAGCGTTGACCCTTGCAGTTTTCTTATATTTCACATTCATTCTCCAGTGTCTGTGGGGAATAATGAATCCAGATTAACACATTTATGACAGTGACAGATGTTACACATGAGAGCAGTGATCAGGCGCATCGGCTGCCCACAGTAACACGCCGTAACCGTTTCCGTCTCCTCTAGCGACAGCCACGGTCACATTTTCACTGCGCGTTTGCCTGACCGTGCTGACAAATTGGTTGGATACAAGTCATTTAGTGATTTAATCAGCTGCATATCTAGGCTGATATAAGAAAAGAAAAGACCTAAAAAGCACATAGAGAAACGTGAGTGACCTTATGCTAACCTCACACTGTGCCCATTGAAGAAAAGTAACATTGTTGACATTGCACTAAGCTGCATGTGTTCCTTGTAAAATTAGTACTGAACATTTGTTAAAATTTGAACCGTGTGCTAGAATAGGCCTCTCTGATTTTTGGAAGTTAGATTTTGGTGTTCTCTGCAACTTTTCTTGGACGTAAGAAAGGTGGGAAGGTGACACTTCTTTTAGAGGCGGGTACAGCTTGTGGCTCAGTTAGGTTTTAATATGGCTGTGAAAATGCGGAACGCCCATGGAACAGGCTGCTGAAATCACACCGAGATCTTGGTGTTCCCACTCAGTGCTCAGGAAGGAGTTGGGGCACGGCTGTTTACAAGGGCACGGCTGTGATCGATCCTGCCGCCGTGTCCTCTGGGCAGGCGTACGCAGCAATACGAGCCTCCTGCTTTTAAATCAGAGTGTTATCAAGAGCACCGGGTTGTTGAAATAACGTTGCTGCAAACGTCGGAAATGTGCTTCCTGTTTTCTGATTAAAAGGGAAGAGTGTGAACCATCTTGCTGTTGTGTATTTTCATATGGACCATCGATGCAATTTTAGTGCTCAACTAGAAACCACAAAACCCAAAGTCTTGTTAACATCAGTGGCAGCACAAACAGCCTACGGTAAATGCTAAATACCACACACATCCTGAGTACTTCAGACCATCTTTGTCCTATCTGCATAATTGTAATATAAATAGAAGCATGCAAGTGCTAAACACTAATGGATTGTTTCTGTCTCTGTTTTAGTGTCCGATTTATGTTTCCATTAACAACGTGGTACACTCCTTCATGACCTGCCATTGTTATGGCACTGTAAAGATGCAGGTCTGTGCTCCTTTTTACCACACCTTGAAAGAAGTAAAACAACTTTTCCCCCTGAATATCGTGTCTTTGACACTTGAATGGCTTTTTTACATTGTGGAGTTTAAGTTTCTTCACAGACTGGATTATATACGGTTGGATTAAGCACCTCTTGGTGTCATCAAGCTCCGAACAGACATCGCTTCACATCTTCCAGAAGCAGGCCACACATGTTACCGCAGTCAAATGATAAAGTCATCTGAACACAGTTGAATTGCATCTCCGAATCACAGAGAGACCAACCGATAAATACAACAGGAATCAGAGTGCAGTGTAACTGGGTCAAGCCAAATTCACATTCCAGTGCATATGTATGGCCCATGGGGTAGAAACATTACCTGGCTCACTTCATAGCAAAATGTCTTGTGTCTTTCCACAGTAACACAGTCGCTTTGCTAATGATTCTGTCTTTTCATTGCTTCTCTCTTTATCTGCAGGTGTCCTTTCTATATTTATCTAAATATGGCCCTGTACCAGCTTTCAACAGAACCTAATACATCAGTGCGTGCTCCCCAAACACTGGGAAAAATATGCCTAACTGTAAGACCTTTGTAAGACAAGATGATGTAAATTCAAGGTCACTGAAACTGCGCAGCAACTATTGATAAGAAACTCTTGATGGTTATCTTGATTTCAATCCCTGCAATCTCGAACAAACCATTGTAAAGACATGTGCACACACACACACACACACACACACACACACACGCATCCTTCTTTGCAGTTAACCATGATTTTTTTTTTTTTTTTATCACTGATAAAATAAACTTCCATGTCTCATACCTAATGGATGCAAACCAGATAGAATACTTATGATGTTTTCAGTGCATGTTAATTGTGCTTAATTTTTCAAGCTGAAGTGTTATATTTATTAAATTAAGTTGTGCAATCAGAATGCAGTCTTAAGTGTATTAAAATTTGTGTGGGGAGAGGCACAATCTGATTTTTGAGTCAGGTCATTTCTACACACTGTGGTACCACAAGACAACAATCTGGACTTGTGTTCTTGATAAGGGAAACCGTTTGAAGAAAAAAAAAAAGCAGGTTGTAGAGTTTTATCAAACTTAAACAGACGGCTTTTCTTACTGACACTGATAAAATGCTGAATCAAACAGTATGAAGGTAATTTTCAGTAAGTGGCCTCTAATCAAAATTTTCCTGATTACAGAGGTCTCTTGCTCCAGGAAGACAGCTGGCTTCCTTACAGGTTGTTTGTCACAGAGAAAAGTAGAAAAGAATTGTGTGCATCAAAACGCGATATGAACAACACTATATGAAACAGAATTGAGTCAACCTTAAATTTGCTGCATCAAATAATGTTTACACAAGATAAAAGCATATTTCAGCTTTCCACTCACCCTGGTAGACATTGTGTAATGTCATTTTTCATTTAGTATTTTTTCCTGACATTATAAATCTCTATAAAAAATACAAACAACTTAATTCTACTAATTCTCAATACGTCCTTGTGTGTTGATATAGTGCATGTGATACTTTTTGAGCCATAATATAGTAAATTAGTTCATTAATATTTCTAGATTAATTGTGGTTGAATCAGATGGTGGTTTCTTGCCAAGTTTGTCATACCTCTTTCTGTGGCAGAAAGCTTCATAGTAAAGAACTTGTGTGTTTTTATATAATCAACATTGTTTCTTAAATTCTTCAGTTATTCACTTTTGAAATTACACAGAGACAAAATGACACTCTACATTTGTTTACTCTTGTTAATTGCGTTGGTACTTGTTTGTTGGTCTGCCGTATTGAACTGAAACACCACCCATGTGCTTTTTTTGCGATAGCCCTACAAAGGCAGTGATGTTTACAACAATACTTCAAGTGGAGTTCAGTTCCACAGCCATAACGTAGCCAGTACTCGCTTACATACAAGTAAACATTTGCAATCAGGCAAAACAGAGCAACAAGGTCAACGGTGCTGTCCTGTAGAGAACATGACAGACTTACACCACGTGTACATGTGTTCTAACGGTTCAGTTTGGTCTTTCAGGCTGCCCTATATTCGAAGTTTACAGTGTACACTCCATCCAGTCTGTAATTTGTTCTATACATTTTGACATTGCATGGCATACAGCAGTATGTTGGCTCATTTGTGCACAGGCATTTTACCCCTCTTGGGCAGAAGTGCACTGTGGGTAATTTGGGAAGGGGCTCACACAACTGTTGTTCACGGACATGTGGAGCAGAGCGGGTTTTTCACAGAACGAAGAACTGGAAGGAGACGCGCCGAGTGGCTGAGCTGGCAGCAGGTGCAGAACAAACACTCCTTGGAGCTTTCAGTCCTCCCTGGGGAGGGGGGGATAGGGAGAGACGCGTCCAAAGCACACGCGTGCCGCCACAAGCTGCCGCAGGCAGGCGCAATCAAGCACGTTGAAATCCAGGCACGTCTGAGGCAAAGCCCCTTCCTCCTTCTCAATTTGCCTGCCTACCTGAAGAGTAGCCCTTCGCAACCGACTGTGAAATGGAGAAATCTGTGATAAGTGGCGTTTGTATACCTGGCCATTAAGCAGCACCGTGCAGGGACCGTGACATCCCAAACAAAATGTCGGCCATGCTTTAAAGCAAGAACACAACCTGCCAGTCATCATGTGTGGCTCCTCTTTTCAAAACCCTTTGGTAGAAGTGTTTATTCGTAAATATTTATAACAGTACATCTTATTAATATTTAACTTAATGCAGCCCCCCTTCTCCTGCACACTGACCTCCACCCTCCATGTCAGCATCTTGAGATTTGTCTGTTCCCATGGTGATAATTAAAATCCAAGAGGATGAGTGGACCGCTGACATGAGTCAGAGGCAGGATGAGTGTCCAGAATTCTTCGTCACTCCGTTTTTAAATGGCTACATAGCAAAAACCACTAGGCCACCAAAAGTGCTCAACACCAGCGACAGCAGCTGAGTTATAGAATCTTACATTTTTTAACTTTTTTTTACACTTGCATAATACGAACTAAAATGTTTTGAGGATGTTGGTAAACCTTGTAATTAATGTATTTTAAATAAATCCCCTTGTTAGCATCTTAAACATTTGAGAAATGATAAAAAAAAATTATGAAAACAGATTCTACCTTCTAAAAACATTACATAAAATACAAAGACAGCCTGAAAAAGAATAAAGGATTGTAAAAAAAGGCTTTTGAAGGCACACACTAGATTAACAGATTGTGATTGTTTTTGCTCAAAAAATTTAATAACTGGACAACATTGCCTTTGATTGTTAGAAGTAAGATGTTTTATACAACCATCTGCACCCCGATACAGCTGTTTAACTCATGGCTGAGCAGTAAAAATACGCAGATAGGTTTTGAACAAGATGAGACGGCCACATAATTACTGATTAATCTCACAAAAACAATTACACTTAGCTTTGCTATACCATAAAACAGTCTAAAAAACCTTGTTGAAGAGAATAGATGATAAAATGAATAATCTGGCTGTAGCATGTTTAATGTAATATTCTATGGCCACTTTATTCTGACAAATGTCAAAGAAGTGACCACTAAGGTGGTTCACTCATCACTTCTCCAGGGTTTGGGATTAGTTCTTGTCTTGACTCTGTATTTCTCTATGCTTCTTTTCTCATGTTCCCCTTTAGGCTGATTTCTAATCAAAATCCAAAGATTTGTGGTTCAAGTGGGCGGGCTTTTCTGAATTGTGTGTGTGTGTGTGTGTGTGTGTGTGTGCGTGTGTGCGTGTGCATACATGAACAGTGTGGTTATTAGTGCACTGGCTCATTGATGGACCCAATCTTGCATTCTCTGTTTGCTGATATCACTCTAAGCCAGAACTGGCTGAATGTTCTGGCCAGGGAATGAGATGTCACAGGAAAGCATGTACAGCACCAAATGTCAAACAGTATGCGCTGGTTGTCGATGTACTTCAGCGTAGTTGTCTGGAATCCATTACTTGCCATTAATTAGAAGACACCATCAAGAGTGTAAAAAGCAGCCATTGACAACCCTATTGTAGAGGCTAGCCTAGCCCGTGTTTCTGTTTCTGTAAAGTGAAATAAGTCACTATAAAAGGGCTACAGAGGACACACTGTATAATTAAGAAAAAGACCCTCTAACTGGAACTGAATGTTGGATCAACAGTTCATTTACATGGTCATTAAATACCACCCCTGGTATAGCTTTTTATTTTTATTGATTTATTTTTTATAATTAATTAATTAATGCATTTATTTATTGTTACATTTTTTTTTGCTGTGAAGGATCTGTGAAGCTATATTGACTCAAAACTACATTTACTAATTTAAAAAAACATTCTTTTTAAATTAGTAAATATCATATATGTGTGCGTTCTACATATAAAATGGTCTCACTCTCTCACACACACACACACACACACACACACACACACACACACACACGGGATCTGCCTAGCAGTGGCTAGTTAGTGACTCCATGATGCATTTGCAGTACCCAGTAACTGAAGACTCTCCCCATCGGCCATCGGGAAACTCTCTGCTCTGCTACTTTTTATATGATGCTGCCTCAGCCGACAGTGTCTTCTGCAGCTGGGCTGATTGGTGATAGCAGGGGGACATAATTAAGTCTTACGTAATGGCCGCTGTATTTCAACTAAACATAGAAAACCCCCTTGGCTGTGGCTCAATCTCGCCGTCTTCGATAACAGCATTACAAACCAGAAGTCTGATGTTGCAGTTGCAGAGTTGTTCAGTAGGGGGCGCTGTGGGACTGTAATGAGCAAACCTCTGCACGCTTTCCTTTGTGGCGACGGGTCTGAATAAACATGCAAGAAAGCAAGCGAACGAAAGAGAGATCGTGTGTGTGTGTGTGTGTGGTGGGTGAGGGTGGAACAAATTAGGAGAGCGACACTTTCCTTGATCGTGCCATGTTTTGTGTTTTTAGGCAGTCACATAGTCGCAGTCTGGTTTACTTGAACTGAACGTGTCGGACAGAGAAGCACCACTTTAAATCAGCAGGGCAGTGCTGTGCAGCCGAGCAGCTTGGGGGAGCGGCAGCCCTCCGGACCAAGCGTGGCTAAAGTGGGCACAAGCGCTCAGAGTCATGCTGTACAAATTATGTGTAACCGGGAGACAGAGTGCATGTAGTTAAACTGAACTAGAGGGGCGTTGGTTTCATTTTGGTACTGAAAGGTGGTGTGTGTGGGGGGGGGTCACACTTCCATCTGTTCAGAAGCTTTTAAGGGCGATAATTGAAGACTGTGAAAATAGAGGTAGGCTATGCGCAGTTTTCATAGCTCTCCGAAACCTTAGCTTTTGAGTGTTTCTTATATGCCTATGATTTTTACAATAATGCGGTTTTGATTACACAGCGCTAAGTACTCTTGATTTTGATACGTCAGTCTGCCTTCAATAACAGGGCTATTTGTAGGGATTTAACAATGACTTTGAACTGGGTAAGAAACATGTGCAAAATCTCTCTTCTGAAACAAAGCAAGTCTGCATACCAAATAATCAGCACAGTAATTATACTGTAGCTCTAATTATCAAGGGACCCAAGGCGCTGCAAAGTTTTGCAAGTGGCCAAAACGTATTTACGATTTCATTTAATCCTCCAATTGTAGGACTAAGGACGACTAACGACTAACTCCTTCTCTTTTGAGACCCTTAGTTGGTAATTTTTTTTTGGGAACTCCTTCTTCTATGGGAAATTCCAAAAAGTACTGCTATCACGTGGTTCCCCCTTGCGTGCGTTATACTGAAATGTCATGAACAGTGTCTGTTAGAAATTTGGTATATTGACACATTTCCTTATTAATGTCTACACTAGAGCTGTTTGCAAAATGTGCAGAAACATTTCAATTAGGTGAATATTTGGGGAATATTTGCACAGAAAAGGGCAAGTCAGATTACTGAACAGTCAACATATTAAGTGGGAAACTGAATTTTAAAGGGTTCAAAGCAGTAAGTAAGAGTATCTGTATATTCACCTAGTCTTTACGTGTGATTTATGTCCTATGACAGCCGTACTGGTCACATTGTACTCTTCCTTATATAGTAATAACAACAATAATAAACTAAATTTAGATTTTGGAATGACTGTCTGAAGTACAACATTGCATTGTTCCATCCAGGTAAGCCTTCATCTCACTGGGTATGGATATAAGGATAACTTCAATCAGATTAGTAGAGCTTCATCTATTTTGTATGCCAAGACCAATGGTTCCCCTGTCTAATGCGATAAAAAAAAAAGGAATCTTGCAGAACAGACATGCTCAGAATGGCAAAGCTTTGCTTCATCTGTAGGCTGTCGGTAAACCTCATAATAAACGAAGACACCAACACCACTCGCACCTTCGGGCGTCTGTCACAGCTAAGTGTTGTTAATTTTGCGTAACAATCCTGGGTGACAAACACTCACTGTATTAAAGAGAGAATCCTGTAACAATGACCTTCAGAATGACCTACGCTCCGAGCTATGATTTCTGATCATTCCCGGTAAGCTATTTTTGAGCGTTTGACCCGATAACCGAACACATCGCGTTTCTGAAAAGGTTTGAGGAAGCCACGGGGGGAGTGGCCATTTTATGAGGTCAACAAAGGGCATTCTGGGAGAAAATGGTACGTCTCACACCTGATGTCCAGATAATTGTTCCACTGACCATAAACCCATCTCAAATGGAAAGTCTGAGCAGCAAGCGTGTTGCAGCGGAGCTGAAACTGCAGCTCCAAGGAATTAAATTAATAGTAAGCGTGTTGCCTTATCTGTTTTCTTGTGCCAGCCTGGTACTAATTATAATATATTCTCTGAAAGCCGCAGAACTGAGATGTGTACAAACGTAACTGGGCAAAAAATTTTAAACACCCAGTAAAAACATCTTTCAGCTCAGCTAAAATGTTTTTACAAGTTAATTAAATGTTGATGTTTAGCTATTTTGTTTATTATATATGTAGAAAAATTGATATAAACATTTTTAAGCATAATGCGTGCAAGAAAATACATAGGGTCATAAGGGCTGTTTGTTTACAATTACTGCAACACTACCAGATAGCTATACAGTACTAAATGCAATATATGATTGTAAAAACTGGCCTGTTTCACTGCTAATTTACGGATTTTTATGCATTCAGAACATGCATATTGTGTTTTGCATTTGGTTTCTTTAAGAAATGTAATTGGGTTAAGTTTCAACGATGCAATATCATTAGTACACACAGCTGGGACACTGAACAGGCGGATCAGTGCAGAGGATCAGAAACGCTTTATGTCTGGTGAGGTCTTGTCAGGTCACAAATACACAGTTGAAAAATCTCAATCGATCAATAAACCAGCAAACAAATAATAATAATAACACAACATAATAGGATTCATTTTTAAATAAAATTCTTACAGATAATATAAATGAGGGTTGTCTGTAAACGTTTATCTAAAGCAAACATGCTGATGTTTTTAAAATATCATTACACATTTGTTCCATACCAACATGGACAACCACCCTCAAATACACAAAACATTAATGCTCAGACATTTAGTAAAACCTAACTTGTATTTAATATATATGTATGACAAAGAATTTTTTTAATCTAAACTGCACGGTATGTTTGTCAATGGATGTGTAAAGGTTTAAATGTTTTAAACGGTGTAGAATTGTTATGTCCGAAGGTGTCCTATTTTTCAGATCACTGAGCCGTGACCTTGTTTGTGACCTTGGGCTGTCGGTACGGTACACTTTTTATTTCTTTGCTGTTGTAATGCTATTTAAGGGCTGCTGCCAGAACGCAGAGCTTGCATCTGTAATAAAGTAAATGTAAACACTTAGGATACTTGTGTTTGTAGTGTGCTCTGCTTAGATTTTTTTTCCCCTAAGGAAACTTGAGATGGCAAATTCCACCATGGAGTCAGTGAAAAGCCTCGAGTGTGATAACTACATTTCACCTCCCACTTCTTCTCATTCTCAGTTAGACTGGATAGAGGCTGGGCCATGTCGCTCAACTGGAAGTCTGACATCTGCTCTAGAAGAAGAGTGGTGGTGCTCCACAGCTTCTTTAACTTCACAACTGGAAGAGAGGACATGAAGAGGTACAAATCTCTCAGCTGGTGGCTGCTCTGCTAGGATTTTGAATGGTACAGCACTAAATTAAATTGCTACAGTATATGCAATTTGATAATATAGCTTCTAGAATATAGTAGTCCTGTCTTGTGTCATCAACATATGAAATTTTCATTGGTTATAACTGCCTTTCTTTAGTTCAGATATTTTTCATTTATATGATATAATTTTATGATTGTAAATGACGAGTTTCATTAATAATTAAATATTAGTTACAGTAATTCACATAGTTTGAAAGCTATCAGGTTAATGACAAGGACACTCTTTGCTGTGTTAATGTGTTTATTATTTTTACACATTATTTTTAAATAAAATGAATAGTTATCAGAACTGTGTAAAAACAGATGTGAGAATGCCCATTTACAATAAAGGTACAATGATCAGCCTCTCTGTTTACCTTAAATATGCAGTGTGGCAACATGACAAACAGATTATAATGACAAGTGGAACACATGCACAAACATACGTGAAAAGGTTTATACGTGACACATGCAAATCTGTGCATGCATATATAAAATGCGGAAAAGCAGCATGGACACCAATAGTTCTGTCACTCTACTTCTGCACACATGACAGATATGCAGCGTGTGTCTATCATGTGACCTTCTGTGTGACAGTGATGGAAGTATTGAATTACAAAGCTGACGGCGGATGTGCTGCAAATGGCTGATAACGTTTCCTGCTTTAAAATATTTGAAGGAGTTCCCAGTTCTGTTACCTAAGACATTACATCTGAAGTTGCAATAAATCCGTGTATGTAGACCAACGATGGATTTTTGATTACCGATGACATGAATGCATCGTAAGAGTCCCGGCAATCTTTATTTATCAGTACTTTTAAATGCGTCGAACTTTTCTGAGCTTCATCGGAATTTTCAAGGTTAAGCTGCGCATAATAAAATTAAATTTTGAAGTCGATATAAGAACAAAAAATTACCACCAAGTGGCAATACTGTACTGATAGTTTTAAAGTTTTGTATTTTCGTACAGCACATTCAAAAAGAATTTTAAAAATTCAAGTTTTTTTTTTCTAATACTTACAGAGTAAACAGACAGAATGAACATTACCTGTATTTCTGCTACTAAGAGCAGCATGAGTTAGGGCAAACCCACTGCCTTTGTTATGCGCTCTCAGTGGGCGAAGGGAACGTAATGAAGATTAATGCAAAAATAAATATTGACTTCATTTCACTTAAATTTATTTAGTTTTAAATATACACAAAGCCCATTATATAACATGAAATATAGTTATGTAATCATAATCGCTAGTTATCAGGTTAACTGGCAAAATCAATGATTGTGTTTTATTGTTGTGGGTGACGCCTTTTTAATTGCATCACATAAATTTTTAACCAGCATAATGCTGTGATCTTAACATTTATCCTCATAATAATGAATAATGTTTACAGTTAGAATTTCATTAAAATTCTGTGTTTGAATCTAATCTCTGGCCATGTTGTTAGTGCTTGGTATATTTATACAGATATATAAGTCATGTCCTAACCAAGTATACATACACAGTGTTGCAGTCAATTAAATCGTTGTTCTTTAAAGTAGTTATGCAGCTTAAATTATTGATAAATTGAGTATTTCTCTGAGACGATTACCAGAAACTGTGACCAACTGAATTAACTGCAAATAAGTTTCCCCCAACAAACTTCATATCTTCCAACAGAGTGAATAGTAAAATTCAAACTCATAAATCTAAACAGTTGCTGGCTGGCCTTACTTCTAAAGCTGTTTCTTAGAATCTAAGCAAGTCTTTTTTAGCTGAAAACCCACGCTGAGTACATGCAAATAAGAACATCTGAAGCTATAAGGATGTTCAGAATGAAAAATGGTAACACAATGGGCTGTATTTGTTCAAAGAAGGGCTTGTTCAAGCAAGTTCTTCACAGTTTTTCATGCAACACACACACACACACACACACACACACACACACACACACTAACATCCATTCATTTTCCAAACCATTTTATCCTGTTAAGGGTCACCAGAAGCCTGGAGCCTGTCCCAGGAGGCATAGGGCACAGCGCACACACACACACACACACACACACACACACACACATCAATCTAACCTGCATGTCTTTGGACTGTGGGAGGAAACTGGAGAACACCCACCAAGCACAGGGAGAACATCCAAACTCCATGCACACACACAGACCCAAGGCAGGAATCGAACCCCAGGCCGTGTAGAACGTTACACATATCTTCAGCTCGTTTTGTAAAAGAGCCACAGTTTCATTCATCGTATTTACCGCAAAACACTGATCTGCTCTATAAAGTGTAACTGATTCGTTAATAAGGGCCACCACTGAAGTCTTTACGTGCTGCAGCCCGCCAGAAGAAGCGAGGAGAGGAGAGCAGCGCAAGCGAGGCCCTCGGTTGGTGCTCGATCGCCGTCCTGCTTGCTGCCGTGTGTTCTGACTGATCGGTCCATCAAGCCAAGCCCGGTGGAGCCCGAGACAGCTATTACTTGGTTAGCTTCTTCCTAAATGGGCATAGCTGGGAAAAAATGGCTTTGGACCTCAGAGGGTCCAGAAAGGCAGCAGAAAATGGATTGTCATATAAATTCCTTGGTGACTTTTAGCCAGCTCTCAGCCTTGTCTTCAAGCCAGGTTTCCCTGCTACTCAAATTTGCCTGGAAGATGCCACCCCATTTGTAGGAGCTAATGAACAGACAGTTAAAGAGCCTTTGAGCTTCTGTTGATTCACTCCTTCTTTTCCCTTTCAACTGAAAGCAATTTCTTCAAGCCATTAACCTTGCTCCCCTGCACGGGGCACACCAGTTTAGCGGAGCGCTTTTAATCTGTCGGATGTGAGACGTTAACTCGTGTCAGGGCCTGGCACGCGAGAACCCTCTGCCTGCCGCGAAGGCACAATACGAGCAGGGCTAAAGCTGCATCTGCCCCATCAACCTGTGCTGGAGAACTCTCGCTAAATGACTGGCCTCACGCATCATAGCTCACTGCCATCAATGACTGCTCTGTTCCAGTACGTCTTGCTGCCCCTGAAGTCCCCTTGGGGGAGGAAAATCCCACCCTGTTATCTACCGTCTGTTCTTAACAGTCAGATTCACTGAAATGTTAGCAGGACTGCCTTTATGTGAGCTAGAATGGCTGAAGAAAAAAAAATTATACACTCCCTTAGATTGTCGTCTCGTTGACAGTGTTTGACTGCAAGCACAGCAGGGCCAGTCATGAAACAGCATCAGCGGGAATGTCCGGAGGCACGAGCGCCATGACAACGGACGCCGATTAAACCATTTATGTTACATAATAGACTTGTCACAAGGCAGTTTTGTGGGTATGCCATGTGACCTTGACCTGTCCGCTCAGTCCGACTGCTTAGGCGATGTGGTCCTATGCACGCCTGCCGTCCACCTGTCAGTGCTGTCCACCTGTCAGCGCCGTCCACCTGTCAGCACTGTCCTGGCTGCTGAGTGTAGATGAGCCCTGATAGGCTCGTTCTTCAGACTGTCTGCTGCTGCCGCTGCTACATCCACGGATTCACTTTGTCAGGAGAACCGCGTGACACTGATCCATCTCTTGCAAAGTAGCTGACGAAGTGAAATAAGTGTGGATTAGTTTTCTAGGAAAAGTAGCTGTTTGTTCCTTCTTCAAGTTTCCATGTAACAAATGGACTCAATTCAGTGTTAGTCTGAGCTTGCCTTAATTGCGTTATGTTATCTGCTTTGAAACAAGACTGTCGTATCTAAAATGTGCATTTCTACAATTTTTTATTGTTGTATATTAGACTTACATAATGTGTTTACCTTTTAAAAGCTAAATGACACCAGTATGTAATCATTAATGCACCAGTGCCCCTTCATATGTCTCTTAATCAAGCAATATTTAATTACCGGTAATAATTTTACCTTTCACTGAATTTTTTTGTTGCTTTCAATACAAAAAAAAAAATAAATAAATAACAGTTCATTCATCCACATGCATAACATTTCTGAATCAACATAGCAACATTCTACCTCCATTTATGTCCACAAACAGGTAAATATAAAAAAGTATATACTTAAAAATTATATTTAAATTCCCAGGTACCCTAGAGAGCTGACATGTTGTTCTCCACTTAAGTAAGAAAACAGAGTTTCTTTGGATCCAGATTTCACAAGTTAAAACGATCTCTGTAATGTGGCAAACTGAATCAGGTTTGCAAAAGGTATGTGTCAGTGAAGTTTACTCTTTATTATCTCAAAAAAAGTACTACTAATAAATATACTTATAATTCTTATAATTAGCACAATGGTGTAGGCGTGTCTTTGAAGCTGGTATACTTCCTTCTACCCCATCAAGAACACATATACACGCTTTCACTTGTTACTTCATGCATAAGTGACAAAAAGGTGGGTATAAGACGA
Organism: Chitala chitala; assembly: GCA_025773905.1. Classification (NCBI taxonomy): domain Eukaryota; kingdom Metazoa; phylum Chordata; class Actinopteri; order Osteoglossiformes; family Notopteridae; genus Chitala; species Chitala chitala. The sequence continues at coordinate 29,667 of JABJVR010009802.1, forward strand.
ATCGATTTTTTTAGAGGTGAGTATATGCCATATACCTGTGTATATGTATCATTACAGCTCTGAGTTAACAGTAGAGACACATAGCCGCTCCGTGGCATGTACATGTTGTATGCATTTAAAGTCTTTGTGGTTAATTATATTTAAAATAGCAGAGCGCAAGTTCAGAACACCCAACTTCCTTTTCTTCGTAATTAGTGCTTATTCATCATGATTACCAGCAATATGTTTCTGCATGAGTTATATGCAGATTTCTTGAGCCAATGGCATATAGTTCCTTTCAGCTCCATCCCAGGCTGGGGTGGGAGAATGGGGGGGGGGGTTACTGCTGTTCTGCTTGGGTTTGTTAATCCTCATTAATAAAGATTGCAGTTTGAGACAGTCAATGGCTGGAAACAAGGCCCCCTCTGTGTAGCATGGCTGTAAAGCTGTTGGATTCCAGGGGGTTGGGGGTGAGTCAGGGTCCCTAAGGATGGTGGTCCCACCTCATTACCCATCATGCCCTACTCACTTACAAACTAGCATCTTGAATCTGACTTGCACACGTAATTAATGGTTACAGTCCTCCTTGTAAAATGGACAGATAAAAATTATTCTTCTCATGTAGTCTGTTCTGCAGGGTAAGTAGAAATTTAACATTCATTAAAGCAAATGAATATGCATTTAAATGCAAATGTAAGAGAAATTAATATTTGTTCCTTTAAGGAGCGGAGTAATATCAGCAATAATGGTTAAATTTTTTCTATATGCGTCTTATGAATATGGAGAATATTACTGGGCTGTTTGTGTTTAATATATCTTAAATTGTAACAGAAACAGAGCCAAACAATATAACAATAGTTATATTAAATTAGTTGATAAAGCTACAATGAACAACATGACGCTTCAGAATGAATAAAAGTAACCTTTTCTTTAAAAAGATTTTCTTTTAACACACGCTAAACAAAAATTCTGTGAGTTAGAAGGTCACAATACCATAACAGTATATTTGGATTGCCCTGTACACTTGTAAACCTATACATAGTGAAGTCAAATGATGTATGACATGTTTGTGAGAATTGATATCACAGCACAGCATGAATGTCACATTGTCCACCTGTTGAATCTGACTTGGGACATGTGTGAGGGAGCCATGTCTCCAGATCAGTGATGGGTTATTCTGCAGCTGGTATGGCACCAGAGTGCAAAGCCCACAGAAGCTGCTGGCTGTGGTGCCATAGAGCAGCTTCAGTGAGTGGAAATTCCTCAGGGCCCTCAGAGCAACACAGGAAGCTCCCCTCCACCTCCCGTCCTGTCTTCTTCTTTCCCTTCCCTGGAGTTTATGTGATTGGGTGACAAATGGGCACAGAATGCAGCAGTACACCGTTTTACACTTTATTCATGCCGGTGGGGCCCAGATGACCTCCCTGCCCAGTCAGAAGGCATGCAATCAGCAGAGCCAAGCCCAGTCCTCCGGAGGGCTTGCTTAACCTCTCACTGATGATTTGAAAAGTGGGCAGCATCTTTGGTAATGAGGCTGTAAAATGAAGGCCTGCAAGCGTGTCCTCTATCAAGCAATTAAAGAGGGAGAGAGACAAGGGAAAACATGGCGATGCAGAGATTGAGCTCTGACAAAGGCCAGCTTTACAAAAGCTCATATACAGAGGGTCCCTAGTTATGATGGTTCCACTTATGATTTTTCAATCTTAGGATGACCATAGCGATGCAAAAAATTGTAAAAATATTTTAAGTTTTGCGCAGCAGGCAAACATAGCAGCGCATGCGGTACGATACATTGGGACGCCGCTGGGATGTACACATCTCCTTGTGAGACGCCTCACTCTCGCCAGCCATCGACAGAGTCTCGGTGTTAGAGCGGGTTTTTTTTAGAGCGCGTATTCATTTTGTCTCGACTTACGGTATGTTCAAGTTATGATGGGGTCATCGGTCACCCTTTTTCGTAAGTTGGGGACTACCTATACAGCTAAAGGTAATCTTTGATTGACTCAGCCACTAAACAGATGGGCCTACAATGCCCAGATCAGTTCAGGCCCCAACACAACTTGAACGGCTTCAGCAAAATGGAACAGCATAAAAAGGAGAAAACATGATTTTTGCTTTTCTGAACAAATAAATCATTACCCTTTATTTACCTGTTCCCCTTTGTTGTTTTTTCCATTTATTTTCCTTGGCATTTCATTTTCTTACCCACTTCATGCCAGGTTTCACAAACACTGGAAAGGCAATATTTCAGCCCATCAATCACTTTACTCATGTTAATAACTCACCCTAGTGCATCAGGGATCACAGCAAACTCTGCTGTGTGCTCAGGCACTGAACAAACATGCTGTCCGAGATGCTACAAGATCAGCCATGGACGGTCGTGTGAATAAACATTCTGTTCTGCAGATGTCTTTTTAAGAGATACATATTGTTTGTATAATACATTGTCTCAGAGGGAGATAGATTTCAGGTACATTTTACTATAATGAAACAAATTCTTGCCACTGCCATAATTTTTAAAAACTTGCAATATATTTGTTTTTTCAAAGCTAATCCTTAGATTAAGGTGCAGAAAGATAAAAGACATTAGATTCTTTGTTATTACTTCAGATATAATTTTAACATAATTTTCAATATTCAGTGCCAGATTGCCATCCATCTTACTGTACATATGTTATGGGAAATTTTATGATTGGTTTCACAAATAATCTTATGAAAATCTTCTTTCAATATTTTCAAGCCCATAGCAGATATCCACTTTTATCCATTGAGCAGTAAAACAAAGCACAATTAAAATGTTGAGTGTCCAAAGTCTTAATTGTTCCATATCATAAAAATGCACCCTTCCTGTTGTTCATTTTCTGGACTTTTGTTTGCATTAAATTTTGCAGATACAAATGTTTTGACACATGCAAGCACTCCCGTTGGTGTTGTTTATAAAGAGCAAACAGATAAAGAACAGCCACCACTCATGAAATGATTTCAAAAGGAAAGCAAACACATACACTGACTGAGTTTTAACAATCAATGGTAAAAACACTGCCATTGTGCGTGTGGTTACACAGTAAAAACAAAAGCATGAAGAAAGAGTGTACTGGTGATGACTGCTATTTATCCATAGATCAGCTTTTATCCACAAGTTAAAATAATATATGTGGGTATGCATGTTTTGTTGAACTGCATGGAATTTTAGCAGTCTGTGCCTGTCCCGATGTTTCACTCTGTTTAAACGGTTTTGGACGCTCTACCTGGTCCTGACATTTCACTTTATGCATCCGAAACCTCTTGACACATTCCCTTTTCAAATGGCGTTGTCCCTGGTTTGTGCTACTGCCAAGGACAGAAATTTCCAAATCACGAGGGAGGGGCTCTGGAAGCTCTTTAATCCTGGGGAATGCTTGCACTGGCATAAGAATGACCTCGCCACGAGGTCTCCTGCATCCTTCACCCGTCAATCGAGGTGGCGTGCTTCAGGGGGAATTCCTCCTTAAAAGTGCTAAAGTAGAAGGTGGGAAGACGTGGGCTGCCCTTGTGTCCGTTCTTCACTCTCTCTCAGGATTACACAGCATGCGGAGGCTGGTGGACTCCCAGCTGGCAAATGCAGGCCACGGAAATCCAATTTGCTCAGCTGCGGCTGAAACAAGGTGCCATGGAGATAAGGATTGGGGGGGTGGTCGTGTACTGCGGTTGCATTCTGATTACCCAGAATGCTTTCTGCACCGTCTCCCCAAGCGTCACGGTTTGTGGATTTAGAGCCTTGTAAAAGTGCCTCTTACTCAGGTACAGCCACATGGGGAATGCTGAACTTCCAATCGGTTGTGTTTGCAACTGCATCGTCTGTGTGTAAAAAGGTGTCAGACAATGAAACGAATCGTGACATTCAGCTGGTCTATGACATCACACATATTACATTACTACAGATGGTAATTACTATAAAACAAATGTCATTTGCACCAAAATTCTATAAAGGTGATGACGTCATTCTCTTTTTATGTTCTTGAATGGTTGCTGTTCTAAGGCAACTTTATTCATTCAGAAAAATGGTGGTGATACAGGTAGCAGGGTTCTAGGTGGTGACCCTTTCTATTCTTTTAATTCAGGTATTCTCTAATTGTGTATTTTTATATATAGACAGCTCCTTTTCAGATATATAGACAATTAAGGTTTAAAAGAAAAGTTACTGAGGTTTCAAAGTTTGACCCACACATTTATGCATGTCACATGACTTGTACTATAAAATAGCATTAATTATATTTCTGTAAATTACACACCACCAGCTCCTACACATTTCTGCATGGTCTAGGTAAAAACCCATTTACTTTACGAGACTTAAATGAACACTGGAAATTTTACAGTGCACATAATGGCAGTGACCTCACAGACATGCTTAGAAGAATGTGTGACGATAAGAAAATAAACGGAACTCTCTCTAATGGTTCCCAGACTGCCTGAGATCTTTCCCTTAAGATCAAGTAATGTAAATGTATTAAACTCGCTAAGCAGACACAAACTTCTCTCATAAAGATATCACAAATGCAGTATCAATTAGCATTAAAAATTGTTCTTGAAATTGCAATGTGTATGCTGAATTCATTGGTATTCTACTCATCCATGTTGTTCAGAACACACTTATCCAATAGGAATTCTGGTGAAATTGACCTCAGCCCATATCCCAGGAAGGATGGGGAGAAAGCAAGGTGCGCCTTGGATGGAACGTCCACTAGTTCTCCATAAAATGGAAATTACGTCATCCTTTGATGATGCGAGACTTTACGAGGTTTTGGTGAGCTTTATGACTGACAGCATGGAAGAGGGTGCGGGGGGTGGTTTCTGACAACAGTACGGGAAGAGGAGTTTTGATATGTTCGCCGCAGGACCAAAAACTAGAGACAGGTTGTGGAGTGTGACGGATTCTGATGTCCGTGCGGCGGAAGAGTGAGAGAGGAGAGCGGGCTGAACGCGAGAAGCCGACAGCCCAGGCTGTTTGCCTCTGGCATTTACACGTCATGCTTCCACATTCTTCTTTTTCCGCAAGAAGGCTTATAAGTATTCCGCTGACACTAAAGGAAAATAAAACTGGACTCAGAAATTCTGCACCATTCACAGAAAGTTTACGAGCAGGTGGACTATTTCAAGGTCCGTACTTTAAATCCAGTATGAAAATTTATGCAAAGTAATGAAGGATGCCCTCTTGAATACAATATATGGTGGTATGTCTCTGATTTGTTTTGTTAAAGAAAAGCAATTTGTCATTAATATACGTATTAAATGCAGAAAGTAGACAAACATTGAATTGTTCCCACAGTGGTAGAAAATGCATGCATTGCCAGGAGAATCCTTATGGGTGGGACTCTGAACCACCCAATTTAAAGTTTTGTCTGACTGTGTGAACCAAGTTAATTCCTTTTCTGAGTTCTTACTTCTGTATCCAAAAGCTCAACTCCCCAGCGGAGCACAGCCCTCCAGCTCGAGAAGCGTCCAGTTGTTGAGGAACGGGACCCATCGCTGAACCACTTTCTTCTTAATGGGGGACAGTAGGCAGGTAATACAGCGGCTGAGCTGAAGTATCGTTCCATCAGCTCCTCCAGCTGCAGCACTTTCATTCGGGCACAGTCTCTGAATTAAACCATGCCTCTTTGAGATGAGGCCGATTGAATCAGTGGCTGCACATTTGAGTCCAAGTACACACGTGTGAATCTCACCCTTACAAAGGCTTGTGCCAGATGACTTGAAAATACACACTGGATATTTTGTATCCCTAAGAGATTCCCTGTTTTTCATTTTCTCCATCTGAATCCATTCTTATTCATTTATATATAAAAGAAAATTTGCGAATTGGAAGCATTCTAATGGTATAAAAAAATAATACTTTGTTTTGTTAGGGTTAGTGTTAAGGTTAGGGTTTAGAGCAGAGCTAAAGTTAGGGTTAGGGTTAATGTTAACATTAGAGTTAAAGGGTTAATGTAGGACCAAGATTTGGGTTAGACACATCTACCTAAACCATAAAGTCTGTGATCAATCAACTTTAAAGTATTTCTTCTGTTCTGGTAGAATACGTTGATGTTCTCCACATGAAGAGAAGAAAATTCAGGCAGTTGTTTTTATTTGTGACTTTGATCAAGGAGAGAGCCGTCACCCGATTGACACGAACACAAAGCTGCTGTGTTTCAAATGAAAATGTTTCCCCGGTGATAGTTCTGCATCCGCAGTACCATTACAGGACAGACACTGATTTAACTCTGATCTGCATCAGGTGTTTCACATGCTGAAGTACGGGATCGACACGATTACTGCAGTAAAACGGCATAAAAGCTCACAAATGCTGCTCAGAAACCACTGATTGATGTTCAGTTCAAACACATATAGTTAATACCTCAACTTGTACTTTTCAATTGGCCAGATGGGCCCATCGTTTTAATTCACATTAGTTTAGAATTCAAGAATCCACCTCGTGGAATGATGCCAGGGCTTTGAAAATAACCAGGTTTTCCAAAAAGTGTGTGCAAATAATTACAGAACGTGTAATTCACATTGTTAAATTGCATTTCTCATTGCAGTGGCTTCAAAGGTGCAGCTCCTGGTGGGCTTCTTTTGATCTTCTCCCTTCTTCTGATTGCTGTTCGACTTTGTTTTTGTCTTTTTTTTTTTTTTTGGTCAGACCCAGTGTTACATTCACAACAATCAGTCTGAACACTGTGCGTGTTTCCCTTAACTGATGACTGATAATAAACCCAGTAATTAATAACTGAAACCATCACATCTGCACACCAATGTACTCATATTTTGTATATTGGTTGCCCTTTAAGCCTCATGCTTCAGAAAAAGTGAGGAACATTAAGGTAAGAAACGTTCATGTGCAGTAGAACATTATGACAAATTTATGCTTCATAAACGCTCAGAGGAACTCGCTTATTTTCTGTGAATTTAATAAAATATCAACACTGGTTCATATGAAGTAAAATATGCACAAAACTTGAAACACATATGAAAAATATCCCGAACTGCAATATATATAATTTACCTTTTCTTAAAGTTGCTGTACATTTATGTCATCATGAAACATCAAGTAATTAAGACAAAAATAAGACTTGTAGGTTTCATAAAAGACTTTATTTTAATGAACAAAAAGACTAATTAATGGCTTGGAGAAAATGAAGCTCGGTTCATATTAATTATTTACAAAAGGCATAGATTAATTGGCATGCCAAGTGCTGAAAATGTAATAATTGATCTGAATAGACTGAAAGTTCTGTGTTTCAGAAGCTGTTTGAGGACGTCCCCTCCAACTCTCTAACAGAATTATAGAAAGAGCAAAAGGTTTGCTTTTCTTTCAGTAAAAATGACTGTGTATACATTTAAACATGACACAGGTAAATCCTCTTGCATTTGCACCTTTTGTTGAATTGAGATCTTCGCCCCTGTGGCGGGTTGGCACCTCACCCTGGGTGTCCCCTGCCCTGCGCTCTTTGCTTCCTGGGATGGGCTCCAGGCTTCCTGCGACCCTGAATTGGATAAGGCAGTTAAGTGAATGGATGGATGGATGGAGATCTTACCCTCCCCCCAGTCCAGCCTAGTTCATGGTCTCTGTTTATTTCAATACTTTCTTCCCATCTATATTAAAACCTAATGACCTTTCACTCGATCTGTTTTTGCAATAAGAACTAACTTAATTACCATTTTATAGCCATTGAAGTCCTTGCACTGAGTGTAAATGGTTAAAGTGAAACTCCAAAGGCTCCACATTGAAGGTTTCCTCACTAGAGGTAATTTATTTGTCCAGGGAGGTAAAAACACATAATGGCATCACCAGAAGGTCTTGCTGATGTTTCCAGAACTACAGTAAGTGCTGAGGTGCTGAATGAACCTCTGTTTCTCTAAGGTGTTGACCTCCATAGCTCTGAAATTGACTAAATAGAAACTGTGGAGCCCAGCTGTAGGCTCATTCAATCTGAGCTAGTGCTACTGAATAATTCTGTTGGGAGTCGCCTGTGGTGAGGATCGAACTGCTGGCCATGCTGAGTGCATTGATCTGCGCAGGTCACCAATATGCCAAGACGTGGCGAAACAACTGATATCTGTACATTATCAATTAGAACTTTCATCTTACCAATAGAAACAGGGATTGTTGCACAATAAAAAAAAAACAATCGGTGGCCTTTGATTTATGTCTTTAGTATAAATAAATAAACAGGTTAACTATCTTTAAATGTATTCTTATGGTCTGCCAAGCAGTCAAGACTCCTACCAAATAATTTGTATATAACCTGCTGTGAAATTTTATTTCCACGTATTTTTACACGAGAATTTAAAATAAACAGCATATAGAGACATCAATACTTACATTCATAATCTGTCCTGAAGTTCAAGAGTTCAGCAAAGAGTTCTGCAAGATAATTGGCCTCTTTTTTCTAAAAAGGTGGTTTTAAGTCAGTGGACAGATCATTAATGTCCCCCTCTGAAAGATATTCTGAAGCCCTTAGAGGCCCCTAATGATGTCTGAAGCTCTTCTTCGGTCCTCTGTTGTTTACTGTACAGTATACAGGAATGTAAATATAAATGTGAAACAATTATAAAACTAATGAGAAGTACATGCAAAATGAAATGAAATGTTCTTCTGAAAAGAACATTAAAAAAAAAGAAATACTTCCATCTTTGTCCAATATTCAACACAATAGAGAACAAAATTACCTTGGTTATAGTAATTTTCCAGTAATTGGAGCAGAAGATGACACAAAATGACAGAAACCAAGAAGAGCTATAGATCTTTTTAAGATAATGTCAGCAGGACCTACCCAATTATGGAGACTATACATCATTAATAGGTCATTTTGTAGCTGTTGCGGTACAGTGATCAGAATCAACACTGGATTGACATCTTACTTTTAATCAAGTAATAACTACTTATCTTCCTATAAATGTTCCTTAGAAATGACAGTTTGAAGGTAAGCCTCAATACAATTTTTTTTAATGTGACCTAATGTGACCTTTGAAGGACTTGGATTGGCTAAGGTATTTCAAATACAGGTTTGGTATGTATGTTAATAGGAATTAATGATGCTGAACACACACATCTTTATGTATGAGGCAAATGTGTTGTTTGCAATTCAAAATGAATGATTTGTGCAGCACTGCGTTTCTCTGTGGTACAAAAACCTGAACCATGAAATCAATTGAAAATTAATAAGGTTGCTCCCAACAGGAAATATACTGAAACTCAGTTTGTCTATTACAGAAAAAAGAGACCTGAAAGTTTATTGCAGTGTCAAGTGTGATTGTTTTCAAAGATACATTTTGAAATATCCTGACCTTGAGGGAAAGCAATGGTAAACAAGGGCTTTTTCTCCTGAAACACAGACCTTCTCCTTGACATACCTGAAATTAGAAGCTTCCGCTAGATGCATAAAAATGGATTTTCTCAGAAGTGAGATGTCCTTTTCTGTCCCTGAAGTTTTTTTTTCCTCTTGTTCATAACTCAGTACAGAAAGCATAAAAACAGAAACTCATATAATAAAATCTTCTAAAATATGAATGTGTCCATTTAATGAGAAGAAAGCACTGCACCACTATTTTCCCAGAATTCCTTTTAATCTTACAGCTGCATGACAAATTACATTGTTGGAATTGCACTTATAACCAATAGAAAACAAGACCCAGATAAAGTGTGGGGGAACAGATATCAACCGAATTTTGAGAAAGGATTACTGAGAGGAGGAAGATGTGAAACAACACAATACTTCAGCTCAACATTTATTATAATACAAACTGAATTTCCGCACTTACGCAACTACTGGGAAGGAAAATGATGGATTTGAAAAAGCGCCCCACACTCTCAAAAACATAAATCAGTCTGAATAGTTCATGTGAACCTGCTGAAGATCATGTGTATTTTTATACAGTCATTTTCAGGACAGGAGGGCACAAAAGGCTGTATTTATGGATGTAAATTCATACCCTTTTATAAATTATAAAATTAGCATATCAGCCTCACAAGTCAGAGAGCACAGTCTAATCAATATACAAGATATATATATATGGTAATGTATAAAAAATTGTTTGGATAAAGGCCCATCCCTTAGCCACTTTCACATGTGAATGTCTTTTACTGCAATCATAACAAGCCAGTTAAATGCGTGCTTTATCCAAACATGTCAAAACATGCGAGCACTACTCTCACTTTTTATAAATACATTTTAATGCATTCTAGAGTATTTGTATTTTTGAATTTATTTACTAATGGTATTATTCTCAAGCTTTAAAGTTGTCTTTCTTGATAATATTCACAATAAAAGACTTTACGTCTTTTGCTTTGCTAATGACTTACCTTACCGTTGGCCTGCTGTCATGGGGCAAACCTCAATTTCAATGAAGAAATTCAAAGTCCCAGAACCACCAGGAACATTCAGATAAGACCCAGCAATTTGTTAATGTTGAAATTTAAAAGGTCTCTGGAAAATGGATGTTCAAGTTATTTAAAAATGTATATTAGTTCAGCTAATACACTGTAATGTACTTGATAAGTTTTCCATTTTTTTGGAAAAAGTTCTAATCATCATCATCATCATCATTATCTTCATCTTCATCATCATCAGGTAAATATCCCAGAGCAATAAACGTGTATTGATCAGTCTGTGCAGTACAATTACTAGGATGTAATAAAGAAAACTGGTCATAGATATTGATTGAGACAAAAGGTTTCCATGTCCAGCTGCTGATCCAACTGCTGATCCAGCTGCTGATCTGTAAACAAGAAACAACGATCTTGTGGCCAGTTGTCAATTAAAGTGTTTTTCAGGCAATGCAATAAAAATAAAAGTCAGCCAATAAGAACCTGAAAACAGAACCGACACAGAATTTATGGTAATAATACAAATGAAAGGTCATATTGATAAATATCGTTTAACTTAAGTAACAGGTCAGTAGTATGACCTAACCTCATTCAATTTGGTTGGATCTTCAGAAAAATGTTCTGAAAGGAAAATAGACAGAAAAGCCCTGGGATGTACCTCCGGCTGTCACGTTTATGATCTATGGACACTATCAAGTCCTATGAAGTGTTTGAAGAATTATCGATTGCAGTGTGCATGGCATTGTTTGGAGTGCCTCACACTTGGCAAGGCCAGGCGTAACCTGAGTAACAGATCAAGCTTGTTCATACTCACATAACGTGCTGCAATGGGAAAACGCAGCGAGTAATAAAGAGAAAAACTAGGTGGAGTTTGTAAGTGGTGAAAGGCACGAACGAGAAAAATTCTTTCAATCTACAAAGAAAGACAAGTGAGCCTTGAGGCCTTCCTAGACTAATGCCAGACAACACTGCCAAATTTGTTCTGGCATTTGATCTTGGCCATTATGAGACAGAGACAGTCATTGCCTAAATGGTCAGTCATGGAAGGTTACAGAATGCACCGTGTACAAGTGTGCTGTTTGTCTGTTCAAAGATCCAGCAACCATACAAAGGTGGTCACACTTTTGGCATCAAAGAAGGGTTTTCAGAGCCTGCCTCTCAGACAGGCCGTGACAGTCAGGGGCCATTCAGCACGAATGATGACACTCTTATCCTTGGCTTGCAATGGGGCAGGTGAGGAAAAAAAGTACAGTCCTTCTGTCTGCTTTTCCTGGGGTACTGGGCAGATCAGAAGGATGGTGAAAGTGATAAATGTAGCAGGACTGACAATGACCTAGATGATTAGTGAAAAACCTTGGGCTGGAAGGGCAGCAAGGTGGCTGCCATATTCAACAGTCACATGGTGAGAAACTGCTCAAGAGAACAGAGCGTAACATGCCAAAGGCGTGCAGTGAAAACCAAGGAACCACAACTTAACATGGAGGAGGTACACAGTGAAAAAACAAGGAACCATAGCTTAACATGGAGGAGGTACACAGTGAAAAACAAGGAACCACAACTTAACATGGAGAAGGTACACAGTGAAAAACAAGGAACCACAACTTAACAGGAAGAAGGTACACAGTGAAAAAACAAGGAACCATAGCTTAACAGGGAGAAGGTACACAGTGAAAAAACAAGGAACCATAGCTTAACATGGAGAAGGTACACAGTGAAAAACAAGGAACCACAACTGAACATGGAGGAGGTACACAGTGAAAAACAAGGAACCACAACTGAACATGGAGGAGGTACACAATGAAAAAACAAGGAACCACAACTTAACAGGGAGAAGGTACACAGTGAAAAAACAAGGAAGCATAGCTTAACATGGAGGAGGTACACAGTGAAAAAACAAGGAACCATAGCTTAACATGAAGGAGGTACACAGTGAAAAACAAGGAACCACAACTTAACATGGAGAAGGTACACAGTGAAAAAACAAGGAACCATAGCTTAACATGGAGAAGGTACACAGTGAAAAAACAAGGAACCACAACTTAACAGGGAGAAGGTACACAGTGAAAAACAAGGAACCACAACTGAACATGGCGGAGGTACACAGTGAAAAAACAAGGAACCATATCTTAACATGGAGGAGGTACACAGCGAAAAAACAAGGAACCATAGCTTAACATGGAGGAGGTACACAGTGAAAAAACAAGGAACCATAGCTTAACATGGAGGAGGTACACAGTGAAAAACAAGGAACCACAACTGAACATGGCGGAGGTACACAGTGAAAAAACAAGGAACCATAGCTTAACATGGAGAAGGTACACAGTGAAAAAACAAGAAACCATAG
>JABJVR010009856.1:4830-45953 GCA_025773905.1 Chitala chitala
GCAGGCAGAGATGCAGGTTGCATGTGAACTGATGTGTGTAAAGCTATCTGATGTGCAGGCAGAGATGCAGGTTGCATGTGAACTGATGTGTGTAAAGCTATCTGATGTGCAGGCAGAGATGCAGGTTGCATCGGCACAGTTTTGTACACTTTTCTTTTTCAGAGCGAAAGCAGCAAAAGTAATTTGTTAATAAGAAAAATAGATTTCCTGGGATAAACATGCCAGAATTGAACTGTATGTTACCTGCACTAGTCCCTGATGACCTCTTTTTAAACCTGTAACTAATTATTCAATTAATTACTCAAATCCAGGATGTTCTTATTGGTACAATCAGCTTAGGAGCTACGGAAGAGTAAGGTAACAGGGCATTTAGTTTGAACAAGAAACTTCCTGCTATTGAGGCTGGGCCCTTAAATCATCATGACTCTAAGTATCCATATTACACCAAACACTGTTGTCTCTTTAACTGTAATGTAAGGCAGTGATTAGCAAATCTCTCTCTGGGGAAACCCAGTCATTCAGCCTATTTGTTCAGTTCCTGCACAAGGCCATATTATATTGCTAATGAAGGAACTGACGATCATTTGATTACAGTAGCTAAATTGGGATCTGTGTTTGGTAAGGGCAGAGAAGTCTATATCTGCACAATACATATAGAAAAGTCCAACCTGAGCAACACAGACTGCCTGCCATTAGACAGAGAGGCGAGCAGGCAGCGATGCTGGTATCTCTGCTCTTTGTCAGGAACAAACGTTGAACATCAGTAGCATCTAACTCACAGCACAGTACAATGTTTCCTTGACAACGTACTGGGGGTGTTGATGAGCTTAAAGCCCCTTTGAACTTAACCCTTCCAAAGAATTTGCTCATTTCATCGATTGCTATGACTGAATGTTTCATTAACCTTTCACGACTGTAACTCCTGCCAGGCAATTTCCAACAGTTTTAGTTTGTTCCTATATAAAGTGCAGTATCTTCCAAATTACAACTAAAATATGCATGCCTCACATGAACAAGGTTTCCTTCATCCTTTTATAGAAATTCATTTTAGTTAGGTTTCTCTTTTTACATATTTTTTTATACTGAACAATGCTACGAGTTTTGCATTTTATATTTGTTCTGTGTCAATCCATTAACTAGTAAAACAAAAAAAAAAGCAATTCACGACACCTTTCAAAACAGGCCACATCATATGAAGAAAACCATAATTTCTGCACTGCAGCTATAACTGTTTGCTAACAGGGACCACTGACTGCTTTAAGATAGTCTGCTTATACTATTCTCTGTCTAGGTGATTTAAACAATGCAGAAAATGCAAAATATTAAAAATGTACTCATGAAAAGAATGTAAACTTTTTATTGGGCGGGGATGCATGTCACAATTTTGGATCATTGTTTCCGAATCTAACTGTCCTCACCTGATTTTCTTATTGTCCATGCCTTATGATTGTTTCAGTCAATAATTTCCTTAATTAGCCTTGATTTTACTATTGATTGAATGAACAGAATGGTTCAAATCACATTTCAGTTGAGGAAAAGCTGCAATGGAAAATGGATACAATCTCTGTTTTATTATTTTGCCCTTTAAAGTTAATGATGTGTTTATTCTTTCAGTGAAATCAATGAATAGGCCTACCTAACAGTTTAAAACTCAATGGTGTGTCTGTGCCATTAAAACAGTATGTCCCTGTTACATTATAATTTATGAAACAATCAAAACAGAATAAATGAGTATTGAATTTATGAGTTTAGACCAATCAAGCTTTTAGTGACTTAATTGCTCAATTAAAAGGAAAAATGAGAATTTAAGAGATGCATGATTTGAATTGTCCAAGTCATTTATCCAACTCAATCAAAGGTAATTATTTAACAGTTAATTTAAATGTCTAAATTCTGAACATAATTCACTCATTTACTTGGACAATATAATGGAAGAGGGAAACAAGGTCTATAGCCAAGTATGTGGGGTGCAGATGAGGTATCTGTTCTCTGCATTTAGCCCATCCCCCTGGGGGCAGCAGTGGGCAGCCATTTTCAGCACCCAGGGAGCTAGCATTTGAGTGTCTTGTTCAGGGACACAGCTGGTGGCTCGGCTGGCATGCAAGCTGGGAGCTTACTGCATCCCAGTATGACACCTTACCCACTGAGCTACCAGGCCGCATATTTCAAAAGGAGCTAAAAACACAGCTTTATGCTCATTAGCAGAGTGTCACCCACCTAGGTGGAGTGAGAGGTGTATTCAAGGAGTACCTGGGATGGAACATATATACATGGATTGGGCAAAACATGTGAAACACCAACAAATACATAAAACGAATGGATAATTATAAGGAACAGGGCCAACCTTTGCATTCAGAACAGCGTCAATATTTCTTACAATGCTGTTATACACAACTATAAACAAGCATTCTTCAAAAAGAAAAGCCTCTGGTTTTGAAGGTTGAATGAGGTTGAAACTTTCAGTAATGCTTAGATATTGTCACTGGGTAGGCCAGTGGAAGGTGTTCATGAATCCAAATCCATTCTCAAAAATGTTTAGCAGTGTGTATGTTGGCACTGTCATCCTAGAACATGAAAAAATCATAAGGAAGCAGTGTTTACACCACAGTAAAATTACCGTATGTTCCTTGAACATTAAAAGCATGCAGCAGTAGAATCACTGGACCCAATGACTCCCACAACGTGGCTGCTCATTCCATCAGAGATGTACATCGAGTTTACAGTTAGCAACACACATTGTGGGTGAAGGTAACCACTGCCCTATCTTCCATCCATCCATCCATTATCTTAACCGCTTATTCCTGGTGAGGGTCGCGGGGAAGCCTGGAGCCCATCCCAGAGCACATAGGGCACATGCCCTATCTTCAAACATACAAAAAAATGTAGGGCATAAGGTGATAGATGACTCATCAAATCAAAATGATTTTTTTAATTGCTCAGGAGTCCAAATTTTGTGGTCTTTATATTTTCAGGGTATGTAAAAGTAACAAAAAAACACTCAATTTCAATTACATTGAAAAAACTACAAACAACTGTACATTTGAAGTCAATATTCTGACACATTTGTGAACGTGAATAATAATGAGCCTTATATTGATTTTTATTGTGTGCAAATGGTCAACAAAACAAATGTGACAAGTTATCTGATAATTTCAGGGTAATGAAATGTATTCTGAATCCTTAGACCTATGGCACATATTCTTGCAATACTGGAGGTATTTTAAAAAATCTGAAATTTTCCGTGCATTAATAAGACAAGTACTTTAATTGCTTTTAAGTGGACTTTCAAAAACGAAACTGATGCACCATGCTGTGCACATCGGGGCTCACAAACTGCAGGGAAAGAAGGGTGTGTAATGGAGCTTATCGCTACAAGCTTGAGTTTGTTTCTGTCAACTTTGTTTCGGTTTTAGTTGCGTTCAATTTTTAACTTAAAAGTCAGTTTCCGATGTTTTTGTTGTGATGCATCAGCCTAACTACATTTACATTCTAATTCTACATTTTTTTAAATATCAGTGCAGGCCAGGCTTGCTGTATCTGAATACCCATTGCCCTGCGTTTAGAAAAACATGCTAATCGTCCTAATGAAAATGGGAAAATGCTTCACCAAGACATCAAGTACATGCAATAACTATGTATTTGTTATAAGTAAAACATTAAATAACAAATAATATATTAAATACTGTAACAGCATTACAATTTTAATATAAATCATTCTACATTAACATAAAATGCAAACAGTATATAATAAATTCCATTCAACAGCAGTATAAAAGTACCAGAAGAATACCAGTATTTATCAGAAGTGCTGTATGTAAGTTAAAAATATTCTATAGCACGTTTTTAACACTGATATAGACTATTTGGCATTTGTTGCATTTCCATGTCTTTGTTTATTTACAGAAACAAGAAAAATGTTTACAAGGTGCACAGCTTTGGAAAAAAAAATGTTATTAGGCCTGCAGTTATTGTCAATTACACTGTGAATATAATGTTGATTTAAACTTGTGGAAAATACTTAATGACTTATAAATATTGCCTATTTTAGTAAAATTTTTACTAGATCTGCTGCAAACATTTTACTCCAACGTGGGTTTAGGTATCGGTGTCACTGCCACAAACAAAACTGAACCGTTATTTTGTAAACTGACCTATTCCTACTGATACAAGGTACTTAATAAGGCCACAAAGTACAATACATGATTTGCATAATACATGATTTCGATGAAAGTGCTTGCTCTGAACATGCTTTCAAAATGAATGGATAATCAGGTGCGGTAGGAGGGGGAAGGTAACACTGCCACAGAACATAGTGGCAGCTCTGCTCTTAGACAGGGCAATGGCAAACCGTATGAGAAGGTTACTCAACGCTTCAGTTGGAGCTAAGATTACTTGTATAGAATTTTGGTTTAGATGGGTTTTTGTATAATCATTGTATTGTTGGGCACATGAAAATCTTCAACTAAATTGTCACAACCCAAACCTATCTAGTAACAGAATAATTATATGCATATAAATGAATAAATGCACTCTCAGATATAATTCTGTGAATTTTTCCTCCTCTGTATGTATATGACTTTCATGACTGTCAATGGACGTGATTCAAGATGATCTCCTGTTGAGAATTCTCACTATACATAATTTCATCCACAAACTTCTGCACCTTTTCCACCCAGAGTTAAGCTGCAAGTTGACTTTCTTGCTGAAGGTCATCTTGCTGAAGTTTATATTAATGCAGAGCTTCACAACTCCTTATATGTCACTTATGAATGATTAAGTGTGGATATCTAAATGACCTCATGTGTGGAGACATAGAGGTATGCTTATATCATACTGAGATTAACAGATGACAGCGGAATGCACTGCTATAAGCATTTATGGAATATGGAGGTGTCTTGCCATATTCTTCAAGGCTGTTAATAACTGTACTGTACTTTCCAAACAAAAGGAGATGCTCATACAAACACACTCTCACTTGCCAGCTTTCCCACATACTTTGATATTGCATGGAAACTTCAAGGTCACATGCCTTTTTCCAGATCAAGTCCCATTGATATGCAGCAAGGCAGGCTGTGGTCAATATATAGGCCTCTATCTGGTCAGATAAACACCACCCAAAGGCCAGAAATGAAAGGGCACTGTGACTGGCATTGATTTCTTGCCTTCCATCCCAGGTGCAGGTCAGGCCTGAGGACACAACAGTGTTGCATGAACCTCACCTCCCACTGAGACAGGAAAGGACATTTGCACCTGAAGGCAGTCCTCCATAATTCAGGTTCACCACATTGGAGGGAAAAGCCTCCTGCCCAAGTATAACCTATACCAAACAGAGCAGCAAGTATGTGGTGTTGGGCCAAAATCAGGGAAAGGGTAGACAATGTAGACAAGTACATGTGGTGGTCTGTGGGTATAATAATCAGAAGAAACAGAGATATATGCTCCTTTCTTGACTATTATTTGAGAATCAATAGTGAAAAATATGTCTCTTTGAGGTATCACAAATGTTAGGGCAGAGGTGGTAAAAACGCCACTTTCTTGGGAATAGAGTTCTGCAAACCTGCAGGCTGTCCATGGGCCCCATGGGATCTGACACAATAACTTGCAGTGTGGGTGTCATTTTCAGGATTGCGTGTGGGTGCGGGTGGCCAGCCAGCCCAGTGTGGGTGAGGGCGGGACAAAGAAATTGTGGATTAATCTCTTATACACTGCTCAGAAGATAGCACAACTAGCACACCATACTTTGGCATTCTGGTTTCTAGTTCTCCATCTGAATGACTTTATATATATTTATACTTTATCAGGATGTTTATCTGATTGGTTAGCTACACTGTATGCTATTTTGTATTTTTAAAATCTTTACTCCTGTATAGAATGCTATGGCATCCATTTGTAATATTGTCATTGACACAATTTAACAGTTATTTTTCAGATTAATCTATACATTTACTATTACTAAAATGTGTATGTATGCAATGAATTTCTGCAGGTGAGGGCAGGACAAAAACGTTTTAAGTGCAGGTGTAATGCAGCAATACAGCAGTCCAGTTTTGTGCGAGTGAATGTGGAAAAGGGATGAAGTTTTCTGGCAATGGATGGGAACAGCCTGACAAACAGAAATGGGTGTGGGCTATGGACTTAAATTGGTGAGTTTAATACAGGTGCGGGTGGGAGTGCGTATGATTCTTGCAAATGGGGATGGGTGCGGACTTAAAAAAAAAAAATCAAGTTTGCACAGACCTCTACTTGGGACTATGAATAGGGTATATTGGTCCTTAAGCTGCTCATACACAAAGCCTTTGATTGATCTGTCTCAAAAAAGTAGCAAATGTCCAAATCCCAAAAATGTCACTACTTGAACAAGATTTGGGTGTAAATCACTCTTTTACAGAAGGTTTAAAAGTAAGCAATTTAAGTTATTTTACACCACTATGATGTAATCTACTTATTTACTTCTTTAAGGGAGAAACAAAGCAAAATTCTGAACAAATAATTCAGATGCTAGCTGCTGTTGTTACAGAGACAGAAGGGTAATTTATAATGAATTATTCAATGAACTAGCACACAGGCACAATGCTTGATTGTAAGCATATTTTGGCCTTGAAGGGGGCCACAGTTTCCACCAAGGAACACAGCTGTCATTTGCTCTGAAGTGGCATGCATATTCTGGACTGGACTGAAACAGGCAGAGCCTTCAAACAGCTCACACACATGTGCAGAGTTTCCCGCCTACCTCAAGAACACAACAGTATAATCCTGAAAAGTGACTAAAACAAGAGCTGCTGTGAGTGGTATTCCTCATGGTGTCTGGTGTGAGCAATATTGCCTGATGGCTGGGAAACTGCATTTTAGACCAGACAACAGACATTTTAAATTCTAGATGGGATGCAGTTGTTCTTCAGGTACATCCATATGTTTCTTTTTAAAGATTACACTGATTACACAGTGTAAATGGTTTAAAGAGTGATACTATAACAACTTTATTTGGCTGTATAAAACCAGCATTGCTGAGAAAATGAGCAATGAAATGAACTGCAGCCATTAGTGTGATGTGGAGAGCTGCAGCCATTAGTGTGATGTGGAGAAAATGCACAGCAATTAGAGTGATGTGGAGACAATACACAGCAGTTAATGTGATGAGGAGAAAGTACAGCTTCAATTTTAATTATAAACTGTATTGTAAAGCCTCACTTTTATATCTTACATAAGCAGTGTTCCATAAGCAGATACTGTGCACAGTATGATGGGTTGTCTTTCTTTGCAAGTGTTTTATTTATTGAGCAGTTCCTGACCTTGTCTACTAGCCTGCCCTGGGACAGCTCTCTGCTTTAACGAGTGAACATGGAAGGAGGCCTGACATCAGATAACACCTCCTCACCAGCATTACAAAGCAGGACAGGATCAGGGATTGATAGGGAGTGCACATATCTTAATATGGTAATTGAATGACTTCCCACCCAAGTGCATACATAAGCCTCTTTGACCAACATGCAGCCTTGAGTGAAAGAGGACACAAATGGATTTCCAATGTTAGGAGGCTCTGTCTTTAGCTTTCCAGTCTTATATGCTTTCAAATATATTCACAAAACAAGATGCGTTAAACTGAAAGACAGACACATGCAAAATTTGCCCAAAATGTTGTTGTGAACACCTTGGTAGGCTACTGAACATTTCATGAACGTCGGGTCCTGTAATCTCATGAAAAACTTGCAAAACTACATAAAAATCTTAAGTTTAACAGCCTTATTCTATCACTAGCACCAAATTTTTCCATTCACAAAAAAGTATGTGTTGTCCTGTTACAAAAAAAATGTATTAAACAACATCATAACATTTCCAAGAAACATAAAGTTTTATGGGGGAAAATACTGTGATGTTAATCAACCAAAGCAACAGACTAGTTTTCAAAATAGCAGGCCATAAATTGCTTGTTTATTATTACCATAACAATGCTTGGAGGAACGTATACACATAGTAAATAAACATGGTTACCAACTTACAGGAAACACACTTACTGACATAAAGATTTGTTTCTTATTAAAGTGTAAACATCTCTTTTTGGGAATCAGCCACACTGAGACCACGGCACTGTAAATGTCTTTTTTTCATGACGGACCATGTGTGTCAATGACAAGCACAAAACGTAAAGGGACTAAAAGGTGGAAATAACATCTGGAGTCTCCTGCATGAACCCGCCCAGTCTTCTCATATTAAAATTTTAAAACAGAGAAAAGATAATGACCCCATACAGTACATATTCTACCTTCTGTGCACAATTTCCTTGAAAATTCCCAGGGGACATAAAATCATGCACGTGTGGGACCCTGTCTCTCCTCCAAGTCACTATAGATATGTTTTAACTCATCCTCCTTGAATGTTCTAATATGATATAATATACATTTAAATATGAATTTCTGAGTAAACATGATGGGAAAAAATTTTTTACAAACAGTGAAGCTAAAGTGCTAAAAGCAGGAATGGATTCTCAGGAAATATACATTTATATGCACTTTATGGGGTTTAGTTGCTATTGAATTGAAGAGGAGCCAGACTATTATACAGTACAATTTTCCCTTCTGTATTTATAGCTAGATGTGTGTGAACAAAATACGTGCAGTGGGCTTTAAACTTCATCTCTACCAACAAACACGCCTGTATTCAACATGGATGTTAATCTTTGATCTCAGTACTCAACTTTTATAAGTCCTCCACCTTCATCAATGGTGAATTGACTGTAATGTATTTTTTAAGCATTCTGTTCAATTTGGTGCTTTTCAACCAGAGTGACCACAATGCAATGGCCAGTAAATATGTGCATATTTTTGGTGAAAAATTTGTATGACTGGGTTCACATTTTGAATGTAAGCAGCTTTTACAAATGAGATGCCTGAACTTCTTGGCTCCAGCCCTTGATCTAAACACCGACTGTAATTAGATTAAAGCAATGATACAACCTAAAACTCTGCACTTCACCTGTTCACGCATGCATGAGTCGTGCTCCAGAATTTCCCATACCTGAACACCACAGCGTAGCTCTTACACTTAGAAAGAAAAACTAAAAAATGTCACCACTAATGGGTGTATTTCATAAACTGTACTACCCACTGGAGAATTTACCACCCCAAAAACCAGAGCAAAATTACAAAAAAAAAAAAATAAATAAAAACTGCAAAGTTCATTTAAAACACAAACAGTGTATAAGAGTGTACACTTAGTACTTTTTCTTGGCAATTAATGGAAAATAATTTTTATTGTAAAGTCCATAAACCCGCCTCAATAACAATTAAAAAGGTGTTAGGGAAAAACACAGCTGACACACAGAGGCCTGTTGGAGAAGTATTGTTACTCCTACTTTATTGCTATATTTCTCATTCTAAACAATCCAAACAAGCACTCTAGGACGGCTGTGCAAGTATCTGTCTAATTAAAAAGAGATTCGTGGTGTTACATCATGTTTTTGAAAGTGAATCTGTAATTGCTTATTTACTTAAAATCACTACAAACCTCCTAATATAAAAAGATTCTTTCAACTTTCAGAGTAGAAAAATAATCTCCATTCAACACAAGACGAATATTCCAGGATAGCAACTGGGATTTTGGGATTTCAGATAAGCACTGCTGTTCAAACAATTTAAACTTGTTCATTATTCAGAAAACAAAGGTAATTTCCATCTCCAGTGTTCAAAACACCCAAGCATTGAAACCCTTGGGCTATTTCTAAGTATATTTTTAAAAGGCAAACTATCCAATTATGCTATATGTCTGTGCCAGTACACCATAACAATGTGCCATAGGGGTCTTTGATTTGGTTTACCCTAAAAAGTAAGACAGCGTCAAATCATTAGCAGTGTTCGACAGGCATCGCTCCAACACAAGAATTTACTGCTCCCTCATGTAAAATCACGCTGTTCAGCGAGTTCACACCGAGAGTGCAACGCACACATAGCAGCTCACTGTCACTGTCCTAATCTTTGCAACCGATGATTCAATTTCTGGTTAACAAGCGTTTACACAGCAAAGTCATGTGGAACAGTCAGAAAAACAGCAGGAGGACAGACGAAAACGTGTTGCAACAATACACTCGAAGCTGGAAAACAGCTTAGAGAAACAGAATACAAATGTTTACGTCCAGTCGTCTTCATCTCGGCAGCCAACTTTCTGGCTCTGTACTAAAATAGTGCTTAGCCCTTCTTAATTTCTAGTCATCCTTAAGTTCTCACAGACCATATGGTGGAACCAGCTTTGCACGCCAGTCAAAACTGTGGAACCTTTAATCAGTCACAAAACAATGAACCGCTGCACACTCTATATTTTAACCTATAAATTCAATTAAAGAATGTCTCTTAAATTTGCATACCAGCAATAAATATTAATTCAAAAAGTCTTTTAATTGTATCACACTGTAATTAATGTTTTTAATTTGCCAAATTGCAGAAGTCACTTTTCACTTCTCATTTGTTTTGTGACCTTTGATTACTTTGCATTTATTTTTAACTACACTGACCATGCTTAACGTTGTAAATAGGCACATTTACTAAAATGAAAAAATGGTGCAGCTTGTATCGTAAGTCATGGCATAATTCCTTCCTCCTGTGGAAGTAGTTTCCAGAGCAAGAGCAACGTCTCTTCTGTACTAGGGCTATGAATGCAGAGTAAGTCAACCACTGGGAACATTAGTTCCCTTCCACTATGTCTCTGTGGTATGACCTGTACAGAGCCTCACCAAAGGAAGGTGTTCTCTAATGCTAGACTGCATGTCAAATTAATCATCTGGAGCTAGAATCAGCAAGCAGTTTATTCAGAGGCAAAGAGCAACGCAGCTTTGAAGAATAAAACACAAAACTAGTAGGAGCAAATCATTAAGACACTCCAGGTCTAGCTACTTTCGAACCTGACTTCAGCTGTCTCAACCTGAGCACTTACTGAGAAAGTACAGTGTACCTCGTGTGCCCCCTAATCAGTGGTAGGAGCTGGTCATAATGAAGGGATGATAAAAGCACACATATTCCTCTTGAGAGTGGGAACAGGAAGCTCTGTGTGTTTGTGTGTGTGTGTGTGTTAATATTAAAGCTGCGTTATGTTCAAAAAATTACGTCAAATAACCAAAACAAAGGAAAAAAAATCTTTCTTTTTTTATCTTTTTGATGATTCATTGAGATTTGCCTTTTATTTATCCATACCATTTTAGATCTGACACAAAACTGCACCTGAAAATTACAGGCAAACAGAGCAAAATGCCAGTCATATGCACAGTGTTCTAGTGAATCAAGGCCTCCTCCAGGCCACCTGGTCACAAATCATGTCAGAATCAAAACACAAAAAGCTGCAGGCTCACCACAGGCACCTGCCATGTTTTTATAACACAATAATAAAAGAGCAACAATACCATGAATATCACAAGAGTGATACAACATAAATGAACACTTGTAATCTTAGTTTCCATTTGTTTTCCACATATACATTGTGTACTCACCTTCAGTACCCACTGAGAGGCATAAACAATGAATCCTAGAAAAGAAAATCCCACTCCCCCTTTTTCTTCTTTTGACACAAGAGACAGAATACCATCTACACCCACTCCATGTGATCTATAGCTACCTGGATGGGAATTCCACACTCAGTGGACATTACCTATGTGCGCTTCTGCTGTAACAAATCAGTGTGTCCTGCAGACAAAGATCAATGGGCTCTTTTTTTAAAATCACAGTTATAGAATGGTATTATAGCATCCATACTACAAACCTATTCCCAACCACACTTATCCAACTGTCTTTTATCTATGTGCTTCTTTATGTTGTGATTTTATAACAAAGGTATTACATTGTTAGTACATGGTAGCCAATGAGAAAAGCCCTAGCCTTACCCCTGCCCTGAAATGAAATTGTGAAAAGTCATGATGTGAGAGTTACTGTGAAGACTGCTGGGGGTGTGCAGACTACATAGACAGTAGGACAGAGGCACCGTATGGAAATTGGACAAACAAATCTACAGAGATGCAATGAATTCACAAATTTCTGAGACGCTAATTTGACGGATTTTAGACTCTGCGAAGCATGCCAAATGTTTGCCTCACAGGAGATCCATGAAACCTGGCAGGTATGTTCAAGAATTCATTCCATCACTCAATCTGGCAGGTATCGTGCTCATAAGGGATGTCAGTTTGATTCCCAGAGACATTTTACACATGCAAGTTTTCATTCTCGTCTTTTTTTGTAATTATGCAATTAGCGGTTTTTTCCCCATAAAATATGCAAATATTACAGCTTCAAATGCGATGAACATGGATGTACCTGTATACTGATACATTCTGAAGCACAAATCAAGATATAGAGTACTGCAAATATATTTCATAATCAAGGCCTACTGTAGGCTTTGGCCCAATGCCAGCAGGCACACAGGCTTGTGGCACTTTTAAATGTAAGCATCATATGTGAGCTCATACAGCAAATGGCACCATTTTCTGAGTATATAATGAACTACGTGAATATGTAAATCATGTAACTTTGTTATTAGTTTCTCACTGTCCTCACTGTTTACTGGTGGTAAAACAGTTAAATGTCTTCACCTTAAACATGTACAGTGCATCTGCAGACCTCTAAGTTACTTGGGACAACCTGGCATTTGTGTGTTAAGGTCTAAACACGTACAGCGTCCCATCAGGATGTAAGACCTGATATTTCTGAAGAACAATAGTGTTTCTGCAAGATGATTATGCGGTGTGAGGAAAACTTTTTCAACACCACAGTACAGATGGAGAGACTGAAAAGAGCTGAGTGTGCAAAATGAACCACAACCCAAAAGCCCTGGAGAGGGCCAGTTGAGGGTTTTCTCCTCTGGGAATCATTTAGTCATTTTGTTTCTTAGTTTTTGCACAGAGGTCTCACAGGGAATAGCATAACTTGCATGTAACATATTAACTTTTGCTTTTTGTACAGCCTTCTCTCTCTATTTGTGTCTCTCTTTGACTTTCTTCTCACTTCAAACAATCTTGTCTCCTGCCTTCCTTCTTCTGCAGCTGTTATCGGAGTCCCTCCTGTTGTGATTGCTGTCTACCTCCTTCCTCATCCTTTCTTTCGTTCATGCTCACTGCTTATACGGCTTCCAGACCCTGCCTGCTGGATCCAGCAGGGACTAACAGAGACCTATCCAACATAAGTCTTTATGACTTGCGGGTGAAATTAATCATGATAGGGATCTTATATGTAGTGCAAATTAATGAGAACTTTTCTTCTTTTATATGTGAAGAACACTTTCTTATTACACAAAAAGTTACATGAACAGGGCTGCTAAGCTTCAAGTAATTAGCCACACTTTCAGCATTGATTATTTTTTTTTTCTTTCACGTGTCTGGAGTGAGAAGACTTCATAATTAAATCTGAGAACTTTGGAGATTTCATTTCAGATCACAGACTGGGCAGAGTGGAGATGCTCGAGAAATGTGAAGAGGTTTTGCGAGCGGTCTGTCATGCTGTGCGCCTCCTTGTTTTTGCTTGTTTGTTTCGTGGCCTTCTCCCTGAGACTTACAGAAAGCACCCATCTGCTGCACATCCTCTGACAGCACTTAAAATTCTAGAACTCACTGCACTCAATAACCCAAACTCTGGCAGAGGGAACATCGCAGCTGTGTAATTGGCATGACTGAACGGGGGGCAGAAAGCGGTAAAACTGACAGCTCGATAGATCCTTAAACCTCCATAAGTTAACATCACAGCCCCCCTCCACTGAGAGGGCTCAGGACTGAGGTGTACCAGCACCACCGGGATGGACGAAGCAGTCCTCACCTTTAATGTTTGTAAAAACCCTAATGCTGTTGAATTAAAACTGGGAAGAGGTAACTGTCCAAGAGGAAGGCACTCAGACCCAAAGGGAATCTGTACATTACTCGTGTGTTTCGGTAAAACAAGCTCAGCATGACTGCAGGAATGAAGTACTAAGACACATCCAAGTGAAGCCAACAAGCTAACACCTTGCAGCTGCCTCCCAGAAGATGCACTTCAGTGTGTCCTCTGTAGCCTCTGGGTGGGGACACCTAAGTGTCCCATATGGTCTAAAAAAAATGTACACGTCACTCTACCCCATTCTGCACTAACACAACACCTCTGACTTTTAACTTCTTCCAGATGATGCGGAAACTTTAATTTTCTCATTAGTTTAGTATTAAGTGAAAGCCTTATTCTGCTCTCCATTGTTTTGTATTGCCGAATCCATTATGAAGTGGATGTGCTGAAATGTAAGTCACTTTGGACGAAATATATGAATAAATAAGTGGGAATGATAATTCCCAGTGGATGCGGAGTGTGAATTCCCTCTGAGTACACCCCACTGTGTGCAATATGCCAGCCTCTCCATGGGTGGGACCCTCAGGGAGGGAAATGCCACCTGCTTCTTTTTCTGCTGCCAGATCTAGCCACCTCCTCCTCCCCGCCACCCACACCTCACCCCCGACACCCACACCTCCCCTCCTCTCTCCTCCCCAGGGCCTGAACCACATGCCTGGCACTGCCTCCACAGCTAAATGTTTAGCTGGCCATATGTTGACATGTTACGCCAAGCCAAAAAAACCTTATGTACGCATGGTCGAACACACAGCAACACGAGCTGCGTGTGAAGCACGCCTCCTCCTTTGGACCACAATGCCAAGGGGCTGTCTAATTGTTCTTAATCAGGAGAGCTTGGTCTTAGCTTTCGTGTGCTTGTCATGTTAGAAAGTGAGCTTGCATTGTTCCTTATGAGCTTGACACTAAGTGGCAGACAAAAGAACCACTCAGGCAGCATAGTGCAAGGCTCTCTTCCCCATCACACAGACTTCACTTAGAAATTTCAGGGTTGCACAGTGAGAAAAAACACATTGTAGGTGCCAGCAACATGGTCTGCCAGATACACATGGCTATGGTGTATCCTGTAGTATAACTGCACAGTAAACTTTATTATTATTATTATATAGTATTATAAATATCGTACTGTGCTATTAGTGCACGTTACTGGGTGCCATCACAGAACATGGAAAGTCTCAAGACAAAAAGAGTTTTCAGCTGGTGATGAGCTTAAAGTAAGAATCAGTCTGTGTGTGTATGTGCGTGTGTATATGCACGCACGCGCAGCCGTGTCTTCTGGAAGCAGCTAAACACACTTTACATTACACTGTTTGAACCAGAAACCATAGGTGATGCTACAAGCCCTTCATGCAGTAGCACAACCTTTAGAGAAAACAGCAAGAAAGCACGGGCCTGCCATTACAGGGCCTACAAAACATTCAGTCTGATTTGTAGATGGAGATAAAGCATAAAATCTTACAAAATTAGTTTTTTAATGTCTCAGCTTTGCATGATGCTGCAAATTATACTTAGAAATAAATAGTATACTAGGTCTTTGTTGAATGTGATTACTAACATTAAGGGTTGCAGTGACCTTTGTCCTTATCAGTTTAATTAAAATACTTCTATCTGTCTGTCTTCCACAACATTTCTTTGATTCCCCTGATTTTAGCTCTGGACTGTTAAAAACAAACTTGCAATCCTCAATCTCTGAATGGTGTTCAGGTTAAAATAAGGTATGGTGAACTTAATGTAATGAAAACTGGAGCAAATTGCTCAAAAGACATGCCTGCTATGCATGTTCACTGGGCAGCACCACATGATGTATCTATTACTCTGGAACAGGGTCAAGTATACAGGCAGTGAGCAGCATTGCAGCAATGTGATTTTGTTGTTGAGAACGTACTGAGGGTGAGTAAATTACAGCTGATAAGTTTATATTACATATATTACTGATCAAGGAAATGTCTCAAAATGTGGCAGAGATACACTTCATCACAAAGTAAACACTTCGCTCACACACAAATAACTGAGCTGTGTACTGATTAAATTGGGAAACACTGTAGCAGTCCTTCAGTTTTTCTGTTAAGAACAGTTTATACCATATACCTTTTTTTTAAGAATCGGTTACTAATGTTGCAAAGGCTTAAGCAGTGAGCCAAAGTATTGGAGATATTAGGACAGTCATTGCTATGAGCTGTGTATTACAAATCTTGTTTGGTTTTGTCTGGTTTTGTTTTGTTGTTTACTTAATGTGTGCGCACTCTGCCAGCTATTACCCCTAAGCATTCTCTCCTTCATCAATATGTGTAGGAGCGGCAGATCCTGTTCGGACATGTGACTGGGAGCTGCATCCAGTCCCAGTCAATAAGAGAAGTCAACAGTATTAGTGAAGGAGAGAACCTTACAACAAATCTTGTTTTGTATTTAGCAATGTGTTTGCCTTAGTTGCATGTACCTGCTCTTGCTCATTTCCAGATGAACACAAAAAGACAGCTGGTCTTTCTTTGACATTTGTTTAGTAAGTTAGCTTCTGGCAGCCTTGACCTCCCTGTACGTTTCATTTGTAATTACATATTTCATTTACAGTAGTAGTCATAGGAGAGGCAGATGTTTAATTGCAGCAGACATTTTTATGTTCAGGCTTTCATTGTTAGTATCTTGATCACCCAGGACTACTTAATAAGTATTTAATTTCTTTCATTCGTGCCGCATCTTTCGGTCTGTGAGATAAAGCACATACTTGTTGTAATTGCTCCTGTCACTCCTTTTTTACATGCACCCAACAGACCTTCCCTTCTGTGTGAGACTCACTGTGGGCCTTTGTGTATACAAACATATCCAACAACCCTTGGGTTTACTCAACATCTGGAGCCAGCAAACTGGTATACCACCGCTTTGTTGTATGCCCTGCTGATACCTAGACAGCAAGGGGCATAACTCGTGTACCTTATCTCCTGAAAAGGAATGTAGTCTACATAAACATCTTTTATGCAGTTGCACCTGACAGGAGTAGTTGTGCAATGTACTTTTATTACTAAGGTATTGGAGAATATCTAGTGCCAGTGGGCAGACATAAGAATGCAGACTGTGGGGCACAGACCCAGGTTCAGGAAGGAAAACAATCCTACTGTGTGTGTATGCATTTTAGTCTTTATGTATTGTTTAATGTCCAACAGTGACTCCACGAACACAGAACATCCTTCCTTAGGTGACAGAAAGCTCAGTGAAAGGGAGTGCACATGGGTATAAAAGCCACAGGCCTGACCCTGTGGGTTTGTCTAAGAGACAGATACACTGTCCTTTCCCTCATGCCCACTGCATGAAATACTCTTCTTCGTCTCTCAGTGCTGTACAGCGGATGGGCAGCAGTTACAGACAGGGGCTAAACGACACCGATGGCTCCTTTAATGGAGTGGATAACAGATGAGGTCTGGAAGAGGCTGATTCAATTGGGGCTCCTTCCTTTAAAAAATTTATTGCTGGCATTTGGAAAATGAACATGAAATTTTGCCAGCGTGGAAGGCATAAATGCAGCAGAGAGAGTGAGTGTGACAGAGAGAGAGAGACAGTGGGAAAGAGACAGAGAGACAGACAGAGAGAGACAGACAGGGGACTGAAGAAATATAGAAAGTTAATGTTTCCGCTGTACACTCTTATGGCAAGCAGGAGCGATTTCGGCAGGGGCAGATGCAGATATGTAGCAAGTTATGTGTGATGAGGCCAGATAATTAGCATCACTTTTTACAAAACCAGGTTGATCCCTACAAACAACTTAGAATTCTTTGTCTGTTCCAAAGTTAATTAAGACATTAGTTGTGTTGGTAACCGAGGAAAGACCTAAATAATTATAAATGGCACTCTTTTCAATCTGCTGATATTAGGTGAAGGTGAGAAGTCTCCCCAGCACAGATAATGTTAAGGGGAGTATCCATACTGCTTTGTCCCCTTTTATGCTTTTTACTTTGTATTCATTTTCTGATGTTCTGATGTCGGGAGATGCAGATGGCCCACTCTGGGTCACTGCACCACTGCTGCCCCGGGAACTGATGTTACTACAAGGGCACTCTAGGGTGTCACAGGTGAGTGACACCCAGAAAACTCTTTGACTGCCACGTCCCAGCGGGGTGGGCATCCTGCTTACCTCCCCATATCCCTATAATGACAACATAGCAACCCGTGTGCTTCACCAAGGTTAAAATCCTCATCGTTAACATTTTCTGCTGTTCACCTCGGTGATACATAAGCAGAAGCAAGTGAATAGCTCTGACTCCAAACACAAACTTTCCTGCCTTCACAGCTCTATGGGGCCTTTAGACCACACAAAAACACAGTCTGGCCACGCATAAAAAGCAGCCTGATGCAACGGTTCTTTCCTGTTCATTTCATTGACTTTCGTGAGGCACTAAGAGGTGGCTTGAGGGGAGTTTATCGGTAAACACAATGAGAGAAGAGGGCCTGCCCCGTGCATGCTACCGCTAATCTATACCTCCCTTCAGTCTCCTTCAACTCATTTAAACCAAAATGTAAACAAGGAAGAAGCAAAGGGAATTGAAATACGATGACTCAGCAATGTAAGGCAGAGCGATGTGAAGCCACTCACTTTGATTTGAGTTTGTATCAGTTGTTTCAGTCCATTGGTCTTTTAAAGGGCCAATTCTGTTATGTCAATAAATCCTTTTAGTTCTTTACCCTGTTATTTGTCTGCCCACTTCGTCACACAGTTTAAGCATTTAGTCTGACAGCGTGGCGAGGATCTTGCAGCAGAAACACCTCTCAATATGATGCTCTCTGTAGAGACATACAGACCTGCACACATCTGAGCAACATGGTGATTCTGACTAGCAAGCAGATTACTCTGGTGGAGGCCAATAACATATTGGTTCTAAGTTGATGTACACAGCATATTAAGACGGTAGCGAAAGCTTTGATGCTGGTGTACAAAGACTAAAAAAATCAACAAAGGCTGCCTTCTATAAAGAATTGAAGACATCTGCATGTACCGTGAGTTAGGATTATGTGTTGAAAGCACATTCTGTTTTGTCAGTGGACTAGAGATATGTGTGCATGAGCTGGAGGAACGTCAATGTTTACTAACTGATACAGCAAAGGTATTAGTGGTTAAAAAAATAAACAACAGAACAAAGAACAAGCACTCATTTACACTGATGCCTGAAAGTACTGACATTAAAAGAATCTTTGTAAAATAATTACACATACATAAAAAAGAATCCTAAACAGCACCCAGCACAATCTTTTAAGATGCTATTGCACCATTCACATCCCAAGCATGCAGCACTGAAATGAAATGAAACATTTGTACTCACCACGAAGCGAGGACACCGGAGTACCTGGATACAGACAAAAAGCAAAAAACAATCAGACAAGCTCCCACAGAGAAGATACGCAGCAAAGCCAGCAAACAGAATACGACTGCATAGCAGATATTCTGTACATAATGCACAAATGCAGGACTGCTAATTTTAAAAAGAGACAAGCACCCTTTTTAACATATATTTTACCTATCGTCAACCCATATGCAATATCCAAAAAACGTGATATTGGATCATTTTAGTCAGTAAATAAATTTGTTTTTTTTTTTTTTTTTGATTGAGTTCTGCTTTCAACACTTGTGTGAAAATCGAATGATTCTTTAGATCACATCTAAGGAAAAATATAGAAATTTCTAAAGGTTTCTCAAAGTACCGAACACCACTGTTAAGTATAACCAGTGAGGTAGAAGGTATATAATTTTGTATCTGGTGCTTGGCCTGTATTTCAGCAACACCACTTCTTTTATCACCATATGGATACAGAGATTCAACCATTTCCAGGCTGCCGTCGTTCCTCTGACTTCACCTTTCTCATGGAAGCGGATGTAATAACAATTGATCCACCCCACCTCCCCACCATATCCATGTAAGGCACGTGGCTGGCTGGCTGGTGGGAAAGGTGTGTGTGTTTTTTATAGATTATCCTGCTGGAGAGGCTTGGCTGTAATTTAGATGGAAAGGAACATAACTTGTCTTTTGCAATAAATAAATAAATAAAAATAATTTAAAAAGTCATCTTCTGACTGGAAGGCAGTCCAATCTGCAAATTATTTACACCTGTAAAAATCAGGTGGCATCAGAGCAGCCCCAGGCCAAATGTTAACTTTGATCAGCTGAGTAGGGAGAGACAGGAGGAGCTGTCTGGTGGTGTGTGACTGGAGACCCCCGTGCTGGGCTTGGGAGAACAGCAGCTGCACGCTTCCTTTCAGGAACCCTGGCTGGCTCTGTGCACTGCTTTCCTCTCACCACAGGCTTTGAGAGCCCTGGCACTTGTATTTGCTCATTGCCAGATAAAGCGCAAGAAGGAAAAATCAATGCCATCCTCTGTGAGAAGGAAGCATCCTCTGCTCTTTCACTCAATTTTAATGGCTTTTTTGGGTAATTGTTACTGAGCACACTATTTGCGCCTGACACATATAAGCACATTCATACAAAAACAAGATGGGGAGGAGAGCATTCATACATGTACACATATACACCGACATGCACACGCATGTGGCCTGCAACAGTCAGAGGGAATTTGCATGACTGGGTTCAGGAGGGAAAGCTCCAGGTTCCAACGAAATGCATTCCCTCACACGGGCTTCAGGTTCTCCCCAGTCTCCCACGACTGCCCCAGACCTTCCAGAGCTCTACACTAGGGATGCACCAATCTGACTTTTTCAGTCCAGATACCAATACCAATACCTGGGCTGTGTGTGTTGGCCGATGCCCAATACCACTCTGATATGATTGTTGAATTAATAAATTCTATACCTCGCCGTGTGCAAGGGACTGAAGGTATCAGCCTTAACCTAAAGGTTGCTTTTCTAACTTTGTAAAACAAAATGTAACCAATTCACCCATCTTGAATTGTTATCTATTATTAAATTAATAAATAATTGTGCACATGCAGCAACTTGAAAATGCATTCAAAATAAATAGGAATTAAACTTCCTTGTAAACATTTAGTGCAAACAGGAAATAGTATCTCAACTAACTTAGTCAAACATACAACATAAACAGTAATCAAACATTTAGTGCATTCTCACACCAATCAGTGACCTGCTGTTAGCCAGAATGCTCACTTAAGCAGCAACAGCGGTTCTTTCTCATGAAAACAGGCACTTCTGCTCTCTGTGCTGTAAGTCTGTTTCTCTTCTCATCCATGATATTAGTGACTGTGCTAAACAGTCTTTCACTCCACAGAGGTATTTTATGGCAGCGGCAGTAAGGCCAGGAAACTGATGTCTGTTGACTTCCCAGTACTGTTGCAGACTGTCTTAGGCAGCACCTGAGCTGCTTCCTGCACCAGGATCCTCACACTCCTAAATTTGATCAAATTCTTTCATAAAGCTGCTCCTGTTTGGTGCTGCTTCCACCCAAGAATCCTTTTCTGTTGGCTCTGAAGCCTCCGATACTCCAGCTGTGCTGCTACTCAAGTCTTCTTCATCAAGTGTCTTGGTCAGTGCATCTTTTACATGCTTTGCAGAGTCTAACGTATCTGAAACAAAAATAAAACGTAGGCTGATCAAAGTGATAGAAATTTTAAAGGTTACAGCTTTACCTTGATGGTAGGGTATGATGTATTTATCACTAAAAATCTTCAATGTAGTAGTGTTTTAATAATATCTAACGTATGCAATTTATTTTTTATATGTTCCGCTTATAATAACTTGAAATGTACATCATGGCATCTTATCACATTAAAATTTGCATGGTGTTGTTAGTGTTTCTGTGGAGAGAATGAAAGATTCTACAATATAATGTAATGCAACAGGTTTACAGTCTTACCTGTCTTTATATGTCGGGTCTAGCAAGGTGGCAAGTGCGTATAACGGTTCATCTTCCACGGTGCTGAAGCGTTTGTTGACAGCTTGCAGCAGGGTTATATTCATTGTTTTAATCCCAGAGTCTGCCTCGTCTTGGTTAGCCAGGATGCGTTTGAGGACAGTGACAGCTGGAATGACATCCGTTGGTGGAGGCAGTGGATGAGCTTACTTTCCTGGATAGCTCTTCAAATGGTGCTAGAACATTTTTTTTTTTTTTTCCAGCAGGGTCCACTGGCTAGCTGTCAGTGTCATGGGCAGGTCAAGGTCAGCAACATAGGCACAAAGGACTTTCTTCTGTTCCAAAAGACTCTCCATCATAAAGTATGTGCTGTTCCACCTCATCTTCATGTCTTGTTGCAGCTTGCAGTGGCTTCACTGACACTGTTGTGACAGTAGTCCCTCATACATTATGAGCTGCAATGTATGAGGAAAGCACCCTAACATCCACACTCCCACATTGTCCCTGGCCTTTTTCATGTTCCTAGCATTGCCACTCAAATTGATGTGCACTTTCGTCAACGACTATGCCACTGATCAAGCCTTTCCTTTATGGCAGTTGAAATCGAGTCGCTGGTGTGTGTTCCATGGACATTTTTTGATTGGAGCATCGCACTGTGTAGCGTACAACTTGTGTCCCACCAGTGGACAGTTAAAAGCAACACGGGACACACGTCAGAGTTCCAGATATCTGTGGTGAAGCTCATTGCTTTTACATTTTTTAATTCTTCTGGTATGTGTTTGCACACTTTCTTGTACAGTTAAGGCAGAGCTGTCATGGAAAAATATTTTTTAATGGTAAACTGTACCTTGGTTCCAGGTGTTCAAATAGGAGATGGAAGCCTTCAATTTCAACAGCAGACAGGGGTTGTGCATCCAGAAAAATGAATTCCAGAATCTTCTCTGTTATTTTTGTTGCTTTCGCAATGTCGGTTGGAAGTTTCTCACATCTTTGTAGTGCATCCAAAGCTAACTGCTTGGCCGTATTGTCTCCTTCTTTTGTTATGTTCAACGGCAGGAACTCAGCATGCTCTTTAGCGTGATGCTTTTGGAGGTGCCAGATTAAGTTTGTTGTGTTGTATTTGGCAGTGCTACCACCACCCCCACAACACTTCCTTTGCAGATATTGCATTAGCCATCAAACTTGGTGTAGCAAGCATGAAATATCTCCATATAGGAGAGTCTTTGGCTCTGTCCATGTCAATGTGAGTTATGTCTTCCTGCATGTGCTGCTGATGCAAATTTAGAACTGAAGTGAATAGATCGGCCCCATGGATCAGCCCCACTATCTGTATCCAATCTAGCTATTTAGGCAACATCGGGGCCGATATTTGATATTATTATCAGACTAGTGCATCCCCACTCTACACCTCCATCATCACAAACAATGTCGGCTGCTGCCCTCCCCCTCCACTCTATCTGGTCAATCAAACCAAAAAACTATAGGATTTAATGAATATGACTGAGTGACATCACCATTAAAAAATGTTTAAAGCCCAAATCTCCTTCACTTTTCAATATGCTGCAGCAAACATCAATCACAATGTGCTATGACAGCTAGGCAGAATGATAATTAGCCAATAATGACTGAAGCTTATTTGTGACAATGTCATTCATAAACTCAGCATTTTCCACCAAATTAAAAAAAAATACAAGCCCTGTAGGTCACAACGAATTTAGTGCATTTTGTGATGCATTCTGGAAATTGAAACGCACCCCTGAAATTGTGGCTCAAACGAAGCATGGGCATGTTCTGAGAAAGGCACATGTGCAGTTCGCCTGATCTGTAATGTCAGTTTGTAAATGTGATGGCTTCCTGTTCTCTCCATCTAATTCAGCAGATTCTGCACTTAAATCCTAGTGATCTAGGAGATCAGGACCCACAATATGTATCTTTTTTAAGTGCAATGTGGAAGACACTAATTCAACATTCTCACATTCACTCAAAGCCACGTGGTTACAGGGAATACATCTGTAAGCCCACATGTGTATACATGACACTAGCTAATTACATTTATAATACAGACAAAGGAAGATAATGTCACCTCTCTGGCCAAAAGGTCAACAAACCATGGCTTCAAAGAGTCTGAACTTCAATATCAGCTGTCTCGATAAAGCCTTGTTTCCCTTTTTTCTAGAGAAAAAAAACACAAAACCCCACAACAACATTCATTACGCCTTGTGTAAAAATGCCGCATTGTCCCCACCAAAGTCTTTTACTAATCTTCAACAGTACAGGATTTTTCTACTGGAAAGAAAAAAATGAACATAAGAGCTATTTACGAAATCTATTTACAGACTACGTTCTACACTAACACTAATGAACAAACCCATTAAATGCAGCCACTTTAAGGTAATGTGCTGCTGTGCCAGATGTTTTTTTGTTTTTTTCTCCACTGCCCATTCATCTCATGTGATTGGAAAGATGCCCTGTGTGGAGCTGAGTTTTTCCCACTGAGTCCCACTTGCTACCCGCGCTGCCTTTGTGCTCCACTGCCACAAAAAAGATGTGGCAGTAACTCCACATCAGAAGCTGCTCCTCTGAAACATGAGATTGCTCCCCACATCTTTGGGAGAAAGGTCAAAGTGATTTTTTTGTGCATCTGGATTAATCATATTAAAAATGCCAGCTTTCTAAAGCACTGCATTATATCTACATTATTTCCCAGCGTCTGCAGACACAAGAAAAAGGCAGTTTTAAAGCCATCAGGTTTAGATCCAATTGTGTGTTTTTACAGAGAACACAGTAAACTGGAGATGTGACTGAAGGAGTACTGAGGGACGTGAAAATACTGCAGTCTACCATTACAACTACATTCGTCATTCAGTTGTATATATATATGTGTGTATATATGTGTATGTGTGTGTGTGTGTGTGTGTGTGTGTGTGTGTGTGTTTGGCCAAAAAAAGTAGAAAAATTAATGCAAATGTTAATGACAGTAAATGCTGAGACATTGCTTAAGCATGTCAAAAACAGTGGCATTAATGTTTCACCAAAATCTTGTACTGATGATGAGTCGAACCACTCTCTAGTCTTCTCCAGCACATCGTAATGACTTCCAAGGAGGTTAAGTTCAGGACTCTGTTGTGACCAGCTCGTGAACAAGTGATATGCTCTTTGAACCCGTGTTTCAAAGTTTTAGCCTCATGAATCTTGGCATTGTCGGCCTGGTACAATCTGGCCATTCAGTAGATTCTGATACTCATCTGACTTCATTTTATTGCTGCATAATGTTGCTGAGCTGAGTCCAGACCAGCTGAAGCAATACCAACAAATAACATTGCCTCCAGAGGCACATGTGACTTTTTTGGGCAGGCAGTATTTACACACACACACACACACACACACACACGCACACATATATGTGATATCTCCAGCATATTTGGGATGTGCTGGAAAATTAAGCCCAATCTGTGCAGGTCCCACCTTGCAACTAACACAATTTAAGCATCTGCTACTGATGGCTTGGTGCCCGATATACCACAGTATACCTTCAGAGGTCTACTGGAGTCCATGCTGTGTGTGTGTGTGTGTGTGTGTGTGTGTGTGTGTGTCTGCTTATAATACAAATAAATCCTGCAGTGCTTTCCATTACCTGAGTATTTTTACTTCAGGCTCAGTCTATTTTTGGGTTGGTAGATGCTAAAAGTTTTTTTGCCCTTCTGTTGGGAGTATTCGTATGAAATCACCTCTGGCGAGACGCACTAAACGACTCTCTTCAATCTTCAGTTCTGCTCTGTGACAACAGCCAGGCTGTAACTGCTCAGCTCAGCTCACACAACTGGCTCCTCAGAGGTAGAGAGGGAGGTTTGCTGGGCACCTATCCAGTTGTACAGAAACACCTGGGATTACTGCCACCACCGTCCTGTATCCACCTCGCCGTGTAACACACGCCCGCAAGTGACATCGTGAGTGCAGCGTGTCTGTGTGGGCTTTTTCCAGCCTGTCCATTCAGG
Source organism: Chitala chitala (assembly GCA_025773905.1). Taxonomy (NCBI): domain Eukaryota; kingdom Metazoa; phylum Chordata; class Actinopteri; order Osteoglossiformes; family Notopteridae; genus Chitala; species Chitala chitala. The sequence goes on from JABJVR010009856.1 coordinate 30,460, forward strand.
TTGACTGGCGCGTTTCCTAGGTGTGTTCATGCTGGCGTGCTGTGAAGAAAGGGTGGGAGTGTCTCAGCAGACAGCCTTGAGCGACGAGCACCGCTCTCGCTTCAGCGCTACAATCAAACCCGCTGCGTTAGCACGTTCGACAAACTCATCAGAGACACAAGTGTACTTCCCATTTAGGCTCTTGCAAACAATCAATTATTCATAAACGGAATGTTTTAACAGCGCCCGCCGCAGCTCCTTACAAAGCGAAATTCAGCTTTAATTAGGAGGGAATCACATGAGGGCCAGAGACACTGCTGCAGCCTCGTCTCCGACGCAGGGCGCACAAACACACAGGCAGTTCATTATTTACCGCAGAGATGCCCGCTAATGAAAAAGAAAGCATTTACTGTACCATATTACGTGTTTGTTTTAATCAATTATTGTACTAATTCAGTGAAATAAAAACACAATGAAGGGAAATGTGAGCACTCCTCAAAACGTCGCTCTACGACACCGACCTCTCAGGAGAGATGGGAGAGAATCTCAGTCCTGCAGCGGGCGAGGTCTAATCAAGCATAACGAATTCTCTGCGGTTTGTCATACATTCGTGAACGCGCACTCTCACGCGTGCACGCCGAAGCCATGCTCATGCAAACACATGTGGGTGTACATGAACACACGTTGACAAACTGGATACAGTTCCGGCACAGGAATACTGACGATCAGCTGCCTTTCTTTACAAGACACAGACTCGCACAAAATTATAGCATTATATTAGCACCTCTAGGGGTCACTGAACAAAGTGGAACATTATAAGCAGTGTTTTTGCCTGCAGGAATAACTTATGGTTTCACAGATCCTATCACATTAATTTATTACAGTACATAAATTTGTTAGAAGTAAATATAAGAGAATATAAATTGAAAAACTGGAAAAGAGACTATTTGGACAAAGATAAGGCTGTTTTAATTAGAATCCTTATTTTCCCGTGATTTTATAAATGAATTTGATACAGATTCATAAACGCACAGCAGCCACACAGAGGAATTAACTTAAAAGCCTTGCCTGGCTTATAATATTGTATGTTCTTTATTTTGAAGACAACTAAAGCAACCAAACAATTTAATTTATTGGTGAATTAATTCTGTTCATGTATTTTTTGACACACTAAATAGGAAGCTCAACTTGAAAGGTATTAATTGTGTTATCAGATCATAATTAAAACATGAAATACAGTGCTGAATATTTTACATCATGTTACCTTTATTATACACTGGATGGAGGATACACAAAACACTATCAACATTACTTACCTCAGTGTCAATTCAAATTATGGTTAAAAATAGTAAAACCTAGAAATATGTAAACAGCATTTTATTTTAGTTTTTAATGTGAAACAGATGTATATTTCTATATGTGAAAGTCCTTAAACTTTTTTCTGTTTAACAGTTCAGAACCATTGATGGTAACTGAGAAAATACTGCATAATTTGATCAGATTTTGTTAAATGTTATCAGTTTTCCGGTAGTAGCTGCTATAAGGTATTATGCATTATCTTTATATTTAGAATGAGATTTAAAAAAACACCTGTAAACATCTGTTCACTGACTTTACACATTATAGTTCATTGTAGTTAAGTCAAAATAAAAATATTTAGCACAAAATATTGTGTTGAATAATTGTGTTATTTTGTATTGTGTTACATTATTAGGTGCTTTATCACATTTCATGCATTTTTCAGATTGTTTATCCATCTCCATACTTTATATAATTACTTTAAAAACTATTATACAATGGTCCAACACCAAATGTATATCACCTGTTAGAAATTTTGTATTTTTTCTATAAATGTTATTAACTAAATTCAGAAAGATGTGATATCAGTAGATAAACCACATTATGAGTATTCAGTATTTAGCAATTCAGCAATACTAGCATGTAGTATGTAGTGTGACTCTGCTGGCCATGCCTTTAAACCATGTGTTACATTCACAGCAAGCAAAATGATTCACTGATCAACTAATTGTCTCACAACTGTATTTAAGTACATTGTAATGAGTGCCAGAGACACATTATTAGTGGTATCTCCCAGGTCAAAGCTGCTTCAGGAGCAGAGCACTTGGACACCAGTTCAGCACCATGGAGAGCACCTTGCCCTTTAGCTATCTCTCTAACCTTGAGAATCAGCTGTGGGAAAACAACAGGCAAGATAGCCAGGCAGGATAATGCTGCTGCTGAAGTATGTTGCAATTTGATGGCTGCTACAGTGCGTAAACTTGGGACAAGTGTTACAGCATCCTTCCTGTTGTTGGAGGAACCTAACTGAACTCAGAGATTTAGATAATTTCCTCCCCTCGGAACTGCAGGTTTCTGCCAACCTTCCTTGGCTTTTCCAAACACATCAGGTTCCACACTGAGAAAACTACATTAGGTTTGGATGCTGCCTGGGCCATTTCTTATGGACCACGAATGTGGTGATTTCCCACACCAAATCTTGCTCAACATAATGACACGCACACACACACACACACACACACACACACACACACACACACACACACACAGTCACAAAAACACAACACTCACAATAGTTCTCATAGAAAAAGTCACAGACACATTTAAACGGCAGGGGAACAGTGTAAAAGCAGTCCACTTACACATAACACATAGCTATATATCCACACAGAGAAACACAATGTGTTCTTTGCATGTTTCACTTAATGTTTCATAATAAGGTGATATGTCATGTTATATGTTATTCAATCGGGATACTCAGTGGAATTTGAGTGGCATTATAAACAATTTCAGCTGAAACGATCCTCTTAAGCTTATACAAGTAAACAGGTACTGTTTTGTTTTGTCAAGTACCATTTTCACTGTTAGTGGAATGAATATAACTAAACTGCTCAGATAATTCACGAGTATGTTACACCACATTTATTATTGCCATATTAATGAATATTTAAAATCACTATAATTAGTTATTATCCTGTTGTTTTATTCCCAGTAAAGCTTTATCTGTCAACACAACTGTACCTGTTTTAAGTCAACCACATTATGTACTGTCCTCAAAGCCTCCTGCAACAGACCACTTTTTGAAACATTATACTGTCTCATTCCCTAACCTGAGATCCATTTATGTACAGCAAGATTTACTCATGACAAGATTCTGCTGAAATTCTGAACTTCTTCTCCTGTCGCATCACTGAAATTGTGCATTCCATCCTCTGCCACACTACTGAAACTCTGCACTCTATCCACTGCCGCACTACTGAAACTCTGCACTCCATCCTCTGCCGCACTACTGAAACTCTGCACTCCATCTCCTGCTGCACTACTGAAACTCTGCACTCCATCCTCTGCCGCACTACTGAAACTCTGCACTCCATCTCCTGCCGCACTACTGAAACTCTGCACTCCGTCCACTGCCGCACTACTGAAACTCTGCACTCCATCCCCTGCCACACTACTGAAACTCTGCACACCTTCCTCTGCCACACTACTGAAACTCTGCACTCCATCCTCTGCCGCACTACTGAAACTCTGCAGTCCATCCCCTGCTGCACTATTGAAATTCAGGTGTCCTCTCCTGCACTATTTGTCCCTCAGCCCTGCCTGGCAGTTCTCACCTGTCACCTAAGCCATTAAAATTAATGAATGATGAAAACTGCAGAAACAACTTGGATGGATTCAACAGCAGCCCTATGGGTTCAGCACGATTTAACGTGGCGGTTATCAACATGGACATTTAGAGATGGCACGGCGCAGTGTTATCTGGGGAAAAAAGAAAAACGCTAAATTGGCCACATCAGCAGAGAAGTAGGGAAAAAAAAAACAGATTGCAGGAGTAATTTAATTTCCTCCAGCAGCGGCCTTACCGCTGGCCTCTATCAGCATCCTAATCTGCAGCTGATAGCTCCTGATTTCCCCTGCCAGAGGAGAACCACAGGCAGGACGAGATGGCTGAGCTGCGGCCTGACTTTGCTGGTGCTGATGTGAGCAAGACCTCGCTAATCAGAGGTCAGCTATGGTTAAAACAGGTACTCGTCTTCCTCCCCTTTGCTGCTGGAAGATCTTCATCTCTGGGTACTGCTTCACTGCCAGGGCTTCCACACTGAGGCAAGAACTGCATCTGCATTTTGCACATAATTTGTACAAATCTGCAGCCTGCTCTGCCTCAAAGTACTGAGCCCTGCCATGATAGTTAGCAGGCTCTAGGTCTTGCACCTCTTTGAGACTCCATGAGTAAGCTGAGCAAGCGTGGGCCAGAACATGTATATGGAGCACATGCCTACACAAAGCCACAGCAAGCAAAGAGGAACACAGGTGACACTAAAAACCAGGCTGAATAAATGTTAGCCATTACCTAATGTTTGTTAAATTATGTTATTAATTCCATCATGCATTCTACCTTGGATGATTAACAGGCTGACTGAAAAAGCAACAGGTGTACAACAATGTAGTCCCAGAACATGAGCTGAAAGACACTGCAAAAAACTGGAGGTACTAGGTGATAAACATATGCCACCATATTTATTCAGATATGCTGGTGTGCCGGTTTACAGTGCTCAGAGGTAGACCTTTGCTGTGCAACAGGTTAATGCTGAGTACAGATGATGGAAACAGGATTCTGAATACAAGGGAACCCAAAGCCTGGAGGTTCATACGCTCAGAGCAGCTTACCCCCGCTGTATAACCATGCTGTGTGTAGTCCACATTAAACCGTTATTAAGCACAAGTGAAGCATGGTCATATAAAATACTGTCTGACAAACAGCCTGCAGTCTGACTGCCTATTAATAATTCATTTTAATTCTGGCTGTGCTATTATTGAATTTAAGCTGACTTTAAGTGGATGGATACATATTGCGAATCATAGGTTCTGCAGAACGTGCTGGCAAAACATCCACTGAATGGAGCCATAGCACTGCATTTCTGTTCCCAAAAGGGTAACTCATAGGATGTTGCTAGGGTGATGTGGACACCATGAACACCATTCAGGTGTTCTACCTGAACACACCAGGTAAAACCCTAGATCCCTTTGTAATAAACCACTTGTAACAGGAACACCTACCTTCTGGATGACCATCTTCATGTTAGAATAAATATACGTGTTTCATAATTGTGTGCGTGTGTGTGTGTGGGGGGGGGGGGGCATGGTCAGGTTTCACTTTGGGAAAAAGAGGCCAGGACTGCTCTTCATTATTTAACTTACATTATCAGACCTGTTGATCTTTAATGTATTCACACTGCTGAAATAATCCTGACCATGACTGATTTCTTTGTTTGATATGTCAAAGTCCATACGCATATGCATAGTGTGATGAAGACCTTCACTACTTTTAGAGATGACAAACAGAAGACCTACACGTCAGAAAAACGTTATGATTCACATGAAGGAGATGTATGGAGTGTTTAAATAGCACGAGAACCACGTAGGGGAAGTCTCAATATATTGTGCTCCAAACTCAGATGGTGGCTTCTCTCTAGAAGAGAACCGTATAACGTGCACTACAGCAGAGACCTTCATACTGTAGCAATATCTGCTAAAGCAGCTGGTTATATTCTGGTTATACAATACCAGGTGACTCCTGGTGACCATTATGTATAAAATGGAAAAAAGGAATTAACCTGGTAAAAGTGTTATAAGCAGGCATTGACATAAGCAGTATGTAAATGTGCAGTTCTTTGAAGCAGAATGATTTGTTTTTCAACTGGTGGTGCTACTCCATAAATTTGGCTGTGCCATTATGACATAAAACTGCAATGAATTTCAATATTTGGGTCACTCCTGCAGACCACTTATGTCAACCACCGCTTATAAGCCATCATTTCACACAGTTTTCAAACTGACACCTCAACTTCTGTCATGATTATGGTGAAACCTTGAAATATGTCCTGCTGAAAACTGTACGCTTATGTTTTATAAATGATGCTGATAAATGCCTGCACCTGACAGACGAGCTGCTAGCCGCAGGAGAACACAGGTGTAAAGATGGCCAGCCCCCCGCTAACATAGGCAGTTCCACATAAGTGAACCACAGCAGGAATATAATAGTTCTAAATCGTCAACTTTGCTCAACATACCTGATGAACAGCAGAAAACTTGTTTAAAATGTAGGATAACTTAGTGGGAGCAATGTTTGCACTAAAATGTGAGGGCAGCAGTGGGGGGGGAGGTGCTGGCATGCCATTCTGTGTAAGACGGTTTTTATACCTGTGCAATGGATAAAAAAATTGATAATAATAATACAAAACTGAAAAAAAATTCCAAATAGTGTCATCAAATTTGTTCTGTCAGGTTCATGTTGAGGACTAAAACAACTTCCACAAAAAAAAAAAAAAAACCCAAAAACGGGAAGTCTTCATGTCGTAAAGTGTTCAACGTAAAAGCCTTTCCAGGTTGCTCCAGTTGACTAGGGAGCCTTTCCCAGTGCTGCTCAAGGTGACAGGAGGAAAGTAGTAACCACATATCCTATTGCTTTTTCTCTGCACCTTAGCTAATGCTGACAACAGCAAGTCTGGATACAGTTTTCATAATTCATAATTTAAAAACCCACCACTTGCCTCCTTTTGACCTCTACCTTCGACTGGAGTCTTGGGGAGGCACATTAGCAACACTAACCTATGTTTTTCATCCACATTAGGAGTTTGTCATAAACACTTTATGTTTTAGTACAGTGGTTTACACATAGCTCCTGGGCCCATACTATGCAAAGTACCTCAACAATAAAGACTAATGGCACTTTTACACTATTTCTTATTATGCCCGTGTGCTTATATATCATCATACGGCAAAACAGTGCAAATATACTTTATATTATTTTGTAAATGATGAGCTGCTTGGGCCAAACTGTGGTCCTATAGCATGGCATGGTATGGAACGGTATGGCACACATGTGCTAGTGCAAAAGCAGCATAAGGAAATTAAGAAATACATTTTATCATACAGTGCTGCATTTAACAAAACAGTACTGTCTCAGAATTGAATACTAGGATTTAAAAAAAATCATGATACACAAGTTTGTCATTCATGGGTCATGTTTCCTAAAATACATGTCAAGTGTCTGTACATACATACAAGTGTATGTGCAAGTACATCACTCCCTGGCCATTTTAGAAGTGGTCATTTCACAAGACAAGTGTCAGTGTCCACAGAGCACACACGTGCTCTCTAGCATGCTTTGCAAACCAATGGAAATGGCTGGTTAGATCCCACCTCTGATTAACCGAGCCTGACAGTGGCAGATGGTTGTTAAAATGCACAGCACTGTGCAAAGAACAAAAAAGAGGGAAGAGAAACACTTACTTGCTTTAAACAGATGTGCATTTCTCGCTAAATGCATCCCTGTTCTGTCTTGCTTCTCAGTGTGAGAAAAACATAAGGCAAGTAGGTATAAATGATGGACGTCTTATAACCACTCTTACCTTCTACAAAGAGACGCACATTTTCCTGGATGGTGTTCCTAGACTTTTAGGGTTTTCAGCATGAATTTCACACACACTTATATTGTAGACACAAATGCAGTGCATGTTCAGTCACCAAGCACTGACACAGACCTCGTCCTGCTCAGAGACCCTCTCCGTCTGAATGCAGTGGCTCTCTCGTCTGACAGAGAGTGAGTGTGCAACTCAAAGCCCACGAGCCCTCAGGACGGTACAGGGAAGAGGTTACTGGCTTTTTAAAACAAGAAGCCTCTTGGCAGTAGGCTCCAGCCAGAAGGGTGTACTCTGGATACATTTTCAGCAGAGCCAAGGGGGGGGGGGGGGGAGAGAAAAAAGCAGGCAGGCTTATGTCCAGGGACCATTTCCCAATGTTTTAGATCTATGGCACTTGCCAGTGCAATTCCACTCCACTCCAAGATGAATGGACAGAAAACAGTGATGGGCAGTTCTCTGGGCTGGCCGGTCAACTCACTCAGATCGATCCCTCCCACCAGTGCACAACGCAGCAGCAGACAAACAGCCCCCATTGTCAGGAGAATCTGGCCATTTACTCGACACGGCAGGGCTATTATTGCAACAATTCAGCAGATCACAGTACCCGGAACTTTATAAACATCTGGGGGCTTGTCTGAGATTACCCACAATGCCATGCTCTGATAGGGACATGTTTGAATGGTATTTAAAAGGTAAACAATACATTTTTCTTTACAATTTAAACTGAATTGATTAGCAGAAAAAAAGTTTACATGGTAACAGTTTACATGGCAACAATCTCAGACATTTGACGTCAAAGACACAACCTGCCAGCAAATCACAAACAAAATGATCAGAAGCTAATAAGTTTCACAACAGACATGTTTTTCTTATCTTCTCAGGGTCTACTGAACTCCTCCTCTGAGGCCTGTGTTCCCATAAAGTCAGCCACGGCTTGTATAAAAGTGTTGCTGAATCTGCAGGGTGATAGCTGTTAAAGGGACCTGGATACTGTGTGTTCAAATGTGTAAGGCAGACACTCAACAGAACTCAGCAAACATATTCAACATCACAAATGTCCAAATGTCATTGTAGCCTGCAAAGTGAGCCCTTTTTGATAAATCGGTCTGCTGAACGAATGAGACGCAGGTGGGTATTCTGCATAAGAGCTGTGCTCCACACCTGCCTGCCCATGGATACAGAGTGGCCCAGATGCTGACATCAAAAAAAAGGTCTCTTGCCTCATTGTGCACGATGATGTATAGCTACTGGCTGGCGCTCCAATTAATTCATGTTTGTGCACAAACTATTTACACATTACTGTGCCGGAACCACACTGCAATAAATCCAGTGCTTCAATGGGGAGAATACATTTAACAAGAAAGTCAAAGACCAAATGTTTATATTCTGTTTGGTGACAGAAGGAGAAGGGAGTCAGAAAGACCAAAAAAATCTAACCAACAAGCAGGTGAACTGAAATGACTTCTTCATCTGACCACCCTCACTGTTAAACAGCTGCAGAATGCTGGCTAAGTGAAAAAGAGAATATCAAAGCTCCCACTAAGGATTAGAGTGGAAAGCGCTTTCACAGGCTGCCGCTTTGACTACATCCCCCCAGGGCACTGTGGGCTCATTAAGGTTCCTTCTGCCCCACAGACCATAAAGCCTTCAGTCCGGGGCTCCGCTAACCTTCTGACCCACACCGATTGGTTCTCCTCATGGCGGAGAAGACACGCATGTGAGGAGAGACAAGTTGGGTTTTAATGAAAGGAACAAGGCAAACAAACGGCGGTGGACGGCCTCTGGTGAGGTCCTCAGTTCTCTGTGACATCGCAGACCAGGAGTCTCATTAGCGGCTGCTACATCACCAGCTGCCACACACACAGAGACACACAGAGAAGCATTCACACTTTACACACATGCACACGTAGCACAAACACACACACGTACACACACACACATGCTCGTACAGTACTTGCAGAGAATTATTCATTCATACTATACACACCCACACAGAATTACATATTCATATTATACACACATAAAGATGCATGCATACTAAGACAATCATACAAAAATGTATATATGGAAAACTACACAAATTGCTAGCACACAAATACTTTACATATGTACTGACAAGTATGTCTAGTCATAATATTTACAAAGGACACAAACTTATAAACATATGCACGTGATCATAGAAACACAACTGTACATGAAGAGACATATGACAGAAAACACATTATACACATGCTGAAATTCTATAAACAGTGGACATCTGCAGACACACAGGAGCTCTGTCACATGTGCCTGTGTAGCAACTACAGAGCAGAGAGAGGCATGGGCCAAACCAGAAAGCAAAGGCAAAGTAGAGGGCAAGGAGCAGGTAACAGGGCATGCAGAGCTAAAATTACTACAAATATACCCACACAGAGTGTGAAGAAAGCAAACAAAGAAGTTGTGCTCCCAATAGCAACTGTTTTTACATTATTTTTTTGTTAATTACCATTTTTTATGCTTATGTACTATACAGTTTTATCCTTTGTTTAAATGGCAATTACTGGAAATAGTTCAACTAGCTCGACTACTTGAATGAATATATAATTGTATAGTATATAATTATATTTTATATGAATATAATTATTCATTTACATATCTGTATTTAAATGCACATATCCAGTGGAAGTCTCCCAAGACCGTTTCATCCTTGTTATTCCTCATTGTCGAGGGGGAAGGGTGAGTACAGGTGATTTGGGGATTTCTAGGATACCCCACTCACAGCCCTGTCAAAGAAATGTTCTGTGTCATACTGTCACAGCTTTTGGCTGGACTGAGCCTTCCATCAAGTCTCAGTTAAGACATAAAAACCCGTCGGGGGCACAGTTAAAAAAAGCCTAAAAAAGCACTCCTATAGCTAACTATGAAGGCTGAACGTTACCATTAGGACTAATGTAATGTAAATTAAAACAGCACCAGGAGCTTCAGAGCACATGGCCAAGGGGCGGCAGGATGGTGGGGCCTCGGCCCCACAGTGAGCTGTGAACACATTCATAACACTTCCCACGCTCGCAGTGCAGTGGAGAGGGCGCTGGCAATGGCTCATTAATCACCACGGTGATAAGTTTATCACTCAGCCGATAAGCTGATTAGGGGCAAACAGTAATAAAGCTAAATGGAGACGTGAATCAATTAAGTGAAGCTTGCCAGGATGGCAAAGAAAATGAGAAAATATCAACGCGAGGCGTGGTTTTTCGGAGGGAGAGAGCTTAGCTGCTCCAATTAGCACAGAAAGATCAGCAGAAGGTCAACAGACTCACAGGAACTGTGGGACTGAGGAAGACAACAGTGTAATGTAGAGTAATCTAATTACGTTATTATGTAATTACGCTCATTTCATTTCAAGATTAGACCTGCAAAAACGCAACTATGACATGAGATAAGAAGACACTTTAACATGCACGCTACAGAGCTGTAACTGGCTGTTAAAAAATAAATACTCCTTGCTACATCCTGATAGTGGAAATAATTGTAATTTCCTCATTAGCTCTTTTTTCACATTTCTTCATGTCGATAAATTGACACTGATTTATACCGGACAATGTTCAATCTGACGTTTTGAAACACGGTGATGGACAGATTACATGGGAGAGCACAGTATGAAAAAGATGTTTTCACTCTTACTTCAATGAAACTCCTTCAAAATCATAATCCTGGATTTATGGGGAACCTGTCAGACTGCTCTCTGTTTTAAACAGCAGTGCTGCACACTGCACCATGTGCTCCATTAAGAAAAAAAAAACAGTACCAATGAAAGTCAGCCTAATCACTGCAAAAGCCTTTTAACTGATGGGGTGGTGCAGCCCTGACCACCTTCCACATGCGCCCTGGCTATGGAAGAACCTACTATATGTACAAATGAAGCAAGGCGGGAGCTCAAAGGTAACAGTTTTTATACACTAGGCTGCCAAACCCCATATCTTTGCTTTTTGTACAGGCCTTTGCTGCAGCCACAGCAGGCAGAGGAGTGGAGGGCCGTGGTGCGAATTAATCAAGGCTGAGAATTAAAGACCTTCCTTTCTGGGACAGAAAGATAAGAGAGACTTCAGAACAGCGTAGATTAATCTCAGCATTATGCCTGGTCATAAGGGGCCGCCTCCTCTGGATGGCCCCTGTCAGGGACAATTCTCCTGAGATGAGGTGGGTGGGGTGGGGTGGTAGAGGCAGCTCCTTGCAGACTCCTTCTCTTTGGGAGGCTCTGTTTTCCTTTACACTAAGTGGAAATGTGGGTGACAGAAAACTGTTAAAAATTTGCAAAATCATCCCCTGTTCTGCACTTAATCTGCACAATCACTGTAATGACACTGGGGGGGGGGCAGTAATCAGACCACAGCAAACAGGTCCAAAGGGTCCATCTGAGTGTTAAAAGACTCCTGTGTGGCTATACCCATCTTCATGACCCCACTTGGACCACTTCTGCACCAAAGTTATTGACGTTCATAATTAGCATGGCATAAGCCACTTAGACAAGCACGATGGCAGTAGTGGTGAACATGTCCTGAACGCACATCGTTTCTCACTCACTCATGGGCAAAACAGCAGTGCAGCTGTGAGGCTGCTGCGGGGCAGCGTGTCTTTTGAGCGAGGTCCGGGAGAAGGAGTCCTTAAGAGAGAAACGTTATTACATTACAGCTTTTCATTCACTCCAAAAGAGTGATCTCTTTCAGAACAGCTCGCATTTCTTGCACAGCCAACATAATTACCCCTTTGTACATTTGGATACAAAGCTTAAATTGCAGTGAAATGGTGTTTAAGTATCTCGGACAGGAGCTCAACAGCAGTTCTCTTTTGACAGGGTTTCAAAAGACAACCCCTTTAGTCACAAGGTTAGTACAGCAAATGGCTCTGCCACCTGTAGCCTGCTAATTTGACAACATTTTCATCACTGCAGCCACATGCTCAGGACAGGCATGCACAAGAATTAATTAACCTTTCTTGAACTCACCTCTTTGTTTTTATGGCCATATGTTTCTATTAGCGCAGGTTGATCAGAGTGACTTACGCAGCGGAGTACTCGGTGTTTCTTGTTTTGCCAGTGCGATTATGGGGGTGCCTTATCAAGGTAGCAATGACCCAATTGTGCGTGGGTGCAGAGATACGGTGGAATTCATAATGCCCCAGTTCTTTCCTATTAGACAGAATATACACAGTTCCAGCTTCATTAAAGGCACCTTCCCCATCGCAGAGATGAAGAGTGTCACATGCTCAGGCTTCGGTATTTAAAGCAGGTAGGCAGGTGCCTTGGGATTCTGTGTGTGGGCAATTCAGAGCGAGAAGAATATCCAAGAGAATTAAACCTAAGCCACTTTAAATGGGGCACGGCTGTTGGCACCAGCAAGGTATATTTCAGAAATAGTACCCCTGCTGGGGTTTTCACTTGTGATGGTGTCATCTCTGCAAAAAGAAAAGCCTGCCACCCCAAAAACAAACAGTCAGTACCAGTACTGTGGCTAGACAGAGCATGCAGGTCAGGCTCTTTTCCACCCCAGTCACCAGATGAGACTGGACAACAACAAGTGTGAGAACTGCAGGAATCAACAAGCAGGATCATCACAGTACAATACCGAATCCTTCTGGAGTATTTTAACAAATTCAGGTGGGTCTAAGACAAAGGTGGCAGCAACTCCATAGCTAATTAACTACTTGCAAAGTCAGTTAATTAACAGATAAATAATGCCAATGTAATTCTGCTGGTGTTCCTGGGTGTTCTCCAAGCCAAGTATGACAGTCCTTTTTACCACCATCAAACACAATGAAGGAGTTTGCATTGTATTAGGTATTATATAAGTTGAACATTAGCTGCTCTGGAGGGAGACTGGCAAAAGCAAACAGATAAATATGGGAGTTCATCCCTCTGCTAAAAGCTTTATGGTAATTTAGCTTCTTTAGACTTGGGGTGCATGATATGGCCAATATATTTAAGAATGTTTTTATCCAAAGCAAATTACAACATTTCACATATGGGTTGCATTGAGCTAGTGCTGGGTGTCTCAGCTCAAGGACACACCTGGTGGTTGGGCTGGGATTCAAACCAGGAGACGTCTGCATCCCAGTCTGATGTTGTACCCATTGAGCCACCAGGCCCCCTATATGGTCATTTTCATTAGAATCATGATTCACAATATAGACCACAATTTTTTACTTTATGCTTTGTTTTATTTACAAACCAACCACATTGACAAATTAGATAACTATATCCTTACAAGAAGAAAAACTTTCCTGCTTCTGTTTGATTACCTCAGACCATGTGGAAGACACTGCAGCTGTATGCATTGTCAGAGTTTCCCAGTTTTTTCAAAGTACTTTTGTTTCAGGTGTTTAAAAAGTTTGTGTTGCCACCTGTTGTAGGAACAGTATCTTTGCAAGCTTCACTAATTACCGAAGATAGGAACACGTCAGACTTTGCAAATCCAAACCTTTCCACAAACTTGAAGTACAACCGGTTTTTACAACTAATTATTTATGCAATGCCACACACTTTTTTACTTGACAGCATAGTCAACCATCTGCAGACCATGTGTTGTTTAATTTTGTGTGACACAAGCACAATATTTTAGCAGTCTGGTGGTATATGAATACCAATTAAATGTTAGTCCAAGATTAAGTAACAATGTTGACATCCACTGAGACAGATATTGAGAAAGAAGTATATACAAACAACACATGGATATTTTTCGGGATAAAAATTCCTTTATTTTACATCAAATTGTGTTTTGGTAGTTCTGTTTGATTACAGAATATACAGGGATCATGTGATAGGCGTTTGACAGTTTGTTCTGTAGCTATGATCAAGCATGGGTTTGTTGTAATAACTCTCATACACATATCGTGTACAGAGTTGCAACCAAGCTCAATAAATCATCATCATATCGACCACCATTTCTGACCTGTACCCAAATCACAAAATTTCTCATGAAAGCAAAACTTTAGATCAGTTTAAATCAGATTTATATTTCCCATTTCAGTCAAAGTAATATCCACACACATAAGAAAAAGAAAACGGAGACAGCCTGCCAATTTAATTATGTACAAGTCAGGGTGAAAATCGGCATGGATTATATCATACAAACTGGACAAAGAGAAACACATGACAATTCATATTATGGAGTGGATCTGAACTGTGCTACTGAATGTGTGGTTAAAAAAAATAAATAATAATAAGACAAAAAAAGGGTTAGTTGTACGTATTGGTGAAGTAATACAAAAGTTTCAGCAGACAGCTTCATACTGTACGGGCTAACTTTCCAGCCTTGGTCCAGACAAGCACGCAGAAAACAAGCATTACTAATGAGGAAAACCGTTTCATACCTTGCTCATGGTTACATGTAGGTATACGAAAGAAGAAGTACATAGACTGAAAAAATACTTTCAGATGTCTGTGCAGCAAACTTTGTTAGGATGGCAGACAGAAACAGGGATTTGTGTGGCTGCCATTGTAAAGATAGAACCCAGGTCCACACGGACCGCTTGACCAATCCGCCACTCGATTGGTGAGCTCACGCCTCTGGAAAATCAATGACTGGCGCTGTTCTAATTTAGTAAGCTGGAAAGGTGACCACTAAAGCCGCAGTGTGCCTCCTAGCAAGTCTACCTGAGTTACAGCGGCATCAGCTCACAAAACTGCATGAAAATTTAAACACGAAGCAAAACGGTCAAACCTCAACATTTTCCTTATAAACTCACACATGATGTTCAATGAATAGGTAATGAAGGGCAGTCTAGGTAGTCATCTGTATGCTGATTGCTGAAGTATATTAATAGCACTGAATTTCACAGGAAATAATTTTAGAGAACGTTGAATTGCATATGATATGCATGTATGATGTTCCAATATCTGACTAAATGTACACTAACACACATGAAACTGTTTACATAACAGTCATGTTCTGACATGAAATTCGTCAGTGGGGGCATGAATAACGTAACACAGAAAGGTAAGCAGTGCGAACAGACCAATCACCCAATCATCACCCCCAGGTGAGGTGGAGCAAAGCAGTGGTTTTCACAAAAAAAAAAAAAAAAAATATATATATATAT
>JABJVR010009865.1:9744-45944 GCA_025773905.1 Chitala chitala
CCCTGTCCCCCCCCCACCCCCCTAAACTTAATCGCAAGTTTCTTAGCTAGTTTTAATAATACACCCCCCCCCCCCAAAAAAAAAAAAAAAAAAAAAAAAAACTAAAAAAAATAGCATTAAAGCATTTGACATATAGCACTTTGGGTCACTCACAATGTACGCAGGCTACTTAAATGCCTACAGGTATCTTACCAGTGCAGAGCATCTTGCTCAAGATAATGTTGTTTGAAATTATACGCAACATGAGCAGGAAATTGCTGAGTTAAGCATGGACATGCACTCAGTGAAATTTTAGGATGTAGGAACTGAGAGAAAAAAGTTCACCATAGCACTTACATGCAGACAGACCAGCCCAGTCTAATTCACTCTTGCCCACTTCAATAATACAGTAGGGATCTAATTTCAAGAGAGGCAGTTTTCATATGCTGACCATCACAATTATAGTTACACAACATTGGACGTCAATGCAACTGACAGCTAATGAAGACAGAAGAAATTTTCGGGGCTCAATCCCACCCATTGTCCTTGATCATGTGGGAGAGCTCGATGATGAATTTTCCCTCCTTATACTTTTGACTCAGTTCAAAAGCTTGTTCCTGCAGAAAAGTGGGGTATAAAGGTGAAACCTTTACTCTAGAGCACTGCTTTCAAGTAATGTCAGCCTCTGTTCCTTGTCGAACCAGTGAGAGAGAAGAGCCCAGGCTTACATATTTCCACCCCAGTGTGGTGTGGCAGCTCTCACAGTAGATATCAGACACCTCATGCAAGCCTGTAAGTAGAAGTCTCTCCTCAGATGGGCCACAGCCCACGTTCACCCTGAAACAGACACCACAGCTACAGTGAAGCTAGACAGATGTTAAGGTGCAAATGCTAAGCCACTGGTTGCTGCATTGCCATGCAAGCTAAGCCACCTGCCATTACATTGCTGTGCATGCTAAGCAATCTGCATTGCTGTGAATGCAACCTGTGCTGAGAGGACATGGGAACTCACACTGAGTTGAACAAGTAGGCTCGTCCCTGACTGCCTTGGAACGACTGGAAAAGAAACATATCAGGACATCTACAAGAGTGGAATAAGACATCACAGCAAAAATCCAACAAACTGATATAACAACTCAGGTCAGCAATAAACAGGGCTGCCAGATCTCGTGCTTTTTGCACAAGACTAACACTTCCAGGTGTGAGTCACACAGGTGTCAGTGAAACTGAATATTGACCATTAATTGGTGTGTGATATTTTTGGAGGAAGATAAGAGTGTCAGAAAGAAACTGAAAGCATGAATCTCATCCCAAAATGTGGGAACTGGCGACCCTGGATAAAACAGGACTGCATTTACTTTGGAGATTAGGTCATCGTGGTTTGCCAGGTGAGCTCGGCAGTGAACACAACTGTACTTGCGATGACAAGAGTCCAGATATGCCTGAAAGGTTTTAGCCTTCGATAGCTTCACCATGTCTGAAAAAGATATATTTTAAAGTAAACACTCATAGCTCAAATTACTACAATGAAATGGTTTAAAATTACACACAGGTAACTCAAAGGTTGATTGGATGGTAGGTACTACATTTTTTTGTGTATTGATAACAAATTCCTGATTATATCATAACTAGGGAAAACATACTGTTCATCTAGATATCAGACTTGTCCATTTCGTCTAAAAAAACGTGTTGCATAAATACAAGACTCCTTGTTGACATGCTTTTTAAACACGTTCCTGGTCCTCGAACAGTGCCGTTTTATAACAGAAAGTCAAAATTTGGGGAAAAGAACTGTATCACACAATCTAAAGAAAGAAAACGCATCCAAATTGTAGGCATATTTCACATGCACCGAACAGCTGTAATATGTGAACAAGCACACAACAACAGATTTTCACATTAGATCCTAATGACTAATTTACGAGCCTAACACAAGCACAGTAAATTGTGTTCCCACCTCTAATATATCGTGAATTTCCAAACAGGACTAAAGGTAATACGCAACGTTCCCAAGAAGATAAGATGACCCTTCAAAGCAGAAAGTGCTAGATATAGCAGACCAGCTCAAAGTATCGGAACCAGTCCAATTCTTACTCTGCCGAAACAGCTGGCTAAAAGTTTAGCTTTGAAGTTCGACTGTTGTATGTAACAGACTGGACAGATTCAAACTAAAACATACATACAGTAGTCTGGTTAACTCGACTATTTTTGGCACTCTTAGGACGGAAACGTTTCGTATTGTTTACAACGCAGCCTACATCTTAAAGTAGCACACGCTGCAAAAACAACCCCACTCCCCTTCCGCCAATCAGAGCAAGAGGATGGACAATGCGGTGCAGGTCATCCAATCACGGTGTTCTATTACATTATAACGTATGATATGTGCGCGGCAGGTTGGAAAACTGTGTGTGGGTACGGAGCTGGCATGCGGGCAGCTCTGGATTAAAAACCCACAGGCCTCCTCCCTACTACTATAAACTACCATTAATTACCATTGTAATTATTTTAATTAATTAATTAATTTTGCTTTAAAGCTGCTTAGAGTTAGGACCCTGGGTATCTACCCAACTCACACTTATGATAGATCTGGCCTTTCCTACTTGTACTGCTAACCAGTTACTGTTAAGGTAAGGATTGAGACAACGCCATTGACTCCACTCTTGTCAGTAATTTTATCACTAGCTGGATCAGCTGTCACGCAGCACCTTGTGGACACCAACCAGTAAAATAAATAATTAAATAAACCCACTTCGCTGGCAATGCACTTTGCAATTGCAAATACTAAAATACACCATTCAAGAAAGAACATGACAAACATACAATTAATGTAGGAGAGAATAGTATAATTGTTTTCTGAGAGTGGAAAACAGAGAAGGCAAAAATAAACACCAGCCTAATAAGTAGTAGGATGATTTTATTATGAATACCATGCAGAGCTTGATCTTACAAGACATCTAAAATTTGAGCTGCTATTATGAAGTAAGAGTTAGAAATTCCAGTAGTTATATTCTGGTAGTGAAAAATCTTTTTTTTTTTTTTTTTCCCTGTACCTAAGATGTGCTGGTGGGGGCCGGGGGTAAATGGGGTAAATTTAAGTCCTGCTGACAAAAGACACCTTAGCTTAGCCTATTGGCTTCATGGTGGACCAACAGGATAATGCACGCGAAGGTATTCTGTCAGAAGAGTTGGGTAGTCAGTCATCACTCCTGTGGCTCCAAGTGCGAATGCTGCCTCCATGTCTTTCATGTCATTACAAACAAAAAGGTGCACCTGGAGCCAAGATATGGGGGATTGAAGCAGCCATATCAACTCAGAGTGTATACAGGCAGACTATATACAGAGCACATACAGGCCTCCACAGACCACAGCTGGGCAAACACCGAACACAAAGTATATGAAGATGTCATACACAGGATGTGCGCATCTTACAGAGCTTGCATGCAGAGGCTCAGCTAAGACTGCACAGAGTACACACACCATAATTATCAGCTAGCTCATGAAATACACAAATTAGTCTTATGGAAGAAAATCACAATGACTAACAAAACAGGCATTTAAGCCACACTGCTCATACACTACAACATGTCAAAACAGACACAATAAGCACAGCGTGTTCGCTTGATGACTGCGGCCACAAAGAGAAACACAAGAAAGCGATATCTACCTGAATGCCTCGTTTATCCAGATGTTCAAACAGACTTTTTCTCATAGTTAATCTGGAACAAATATGACAATTGACTAGTATTATTTTCACAATTGCAGCATTTGTTCAGAACAGAAGCCAGAAGTGCTACAAAGAAGAGATACAAAGGAATGTGATTGCAGTTGTACTCACTTTTCAATAAAATAAATCACCGCTTTATTCTTTAGAATTTCAGAATCTGGTATGTATGTCCTGAAAAACAATTTTAGTGACATTAGTTCTGAGCAGGTGTATAGAATGAGGACAAATCTGGATTAAAAGGTATACAAAGATTTAAGAAGTTAGCAGAAAAGGGAAAATAGGTGTGTCATAGCAAGAGTTACACATTTTTTAGAATCCTTTAAGACTAAGTTTCTCTGTTCTGTAGGACACATTGAGCCAGTGTGCTCACCTGTTTATGACCTGTGGCAGGTAGGTCTGTAGGAAGCTCTCTCCCAGGGGAAGGAAAGGCAGGAGTCCACTGTAGTAATACAGGAGCAGCTGCAGGCCTCTCCTTATGGTGAACATATAGGGCATGGCTGTATTCTGCACACAGGAGCACAGAGATGCACAGTTAAAGCTCTATTCTGCAAACAGTGGGTTTGCATGTCTCAGAAGTCCCAAACAGGACCCAGTTACTGCGCTATCCAGTGTAGTCACTGACTAAGATACCACATTTTATACACCTTGTAATGGGTAAATAATAATGTAAAGGCAATCTCAACTCTGAGTGTAGGTGTATTCCTCACCTCTTTGCGGCACTTGTTCATGATGTTGGATTTAACACTGGCCCACACTGTGATATTTTCTCTCTCATACTGTTTCACAAGTGAAGATACCTGTGGGACAAGCACACAATTTTGCCTTCAAGGAACTTTAAAAATCACAAATAAAGATACACAGACATTAACTGTACTGTATATCCAAAATACAGTTTTGTTTTTGCTTGACAAACATCCATCCATTGACTTTACTGCCTTATCCAATTCAGGGTCAAGGGAGGCCTAGGGCCCATATCAAGGAAGCACAGGGCACATGGCAGGGGACACCCTGGGTAGGGTGCCAATCCACCACAGGGCCTTGACTAACACATAAATGTAAATTCACTAAACACTGAGGTTTCTCTTTGTCTTCTCTTCTTGTTAAAGTATTAAAGATGGCTGTATCAGCTTGACACTAATTTAAAAAAATGCGCTCTTATATAACATAAAGAATGGCAATGGGGTTACATTTAAAGATAGGCAGTGCTCATTCTGTTACACTTTACCTTCTTGATAAGATGCTCATTGTCCTCTTTAATCTCAATGTTGATGGGCATTTTCGGAAAACTCCTGAAGACATCTTCTAACAAAGCAAACTTTCTGTCTGTGCCAGTGCTGAAATTTCCTGAAGGTGGAGGTGAGCACTAATTGTTCAACAATTTAAACGCAGCCAACTCTCAGCACCTTATTATTACATAATTATCCACTAGGGGGCGAGAAACACTACATTGTAATTTCTTGTTGGATTTTATTTATTTATTGCAAATGTAAGTAGAGTATGTAATAAGCAAATGATATACAATACCATACTGTAAGGCACGTTTTCCATGTTCATTTTTTTAACTGTTGGGTACCGACTAAAGCGATTTTGGTATTACACTTAAGGGTGTAATAGTAGGTGTCTTCTTTGAATTTTAACCTGCACTCCTGAGCTGCCGATTGATCCCCACCCCCACCCATTTTCCCCACTTTTATCATAGATCCATCTGGCACCCTTGAATACATGTGCATAAGAATGGTACAAACCATTATGAAAGGTGACTTCTAGTCTTTCTTTATAGAGTGGCAATTCCTGCAAGATCAAATACAAGTAATGCAATACAGCTGTTAGCTACTCACCATTGAAATAGATCAAAATTTAACAATGTTTCTAACATTGTATTGGATTTTTAAAACAGCTGTTCTTGAATTTAAATAAAATATACAGCTCTGAGCAAACAACATAATTGTTCTTTTTTAACTCACATTTAAGTTCACAGATGAAATGTTTATGTCCTCTCCAGTTTGCCGTAGGAGGTTCTCATCATGGGACACAATTACATGACCATCTCTGGTCATGTGACAGTCCAGCTCTAGCATATCTGTGCCAACTTCCACAGCACTAAAACAAGAGGGAAGGCACAGTATGTAGGGTTAATTTTTTAAGCCTGGTCAACACTGAGACAAAAGAGACTGCCATTTTACTCACTGAGTAAACGCTTCCATTGTGCTTTCTATCCGCTCTCCAGACCCTGTGATATCAGAAATAATACAAACAGCTTTTTAAAAATGCATGAACCAAACAGTGCTGTGTTGACTGACTGATAGTATAGGTGTGTGAGTACAGGTAACGATTTGCACGGACAGACTTCCTCATTGCATCTTGTGCAAGCTATCCATGACTGTCTTACCTCCTCTGTGAGCAATGTGCACACAGCGGAAAGGAACACGCTTCTTCTTGTGCAGGATGTGTGGATTCTTCAGCAGGTACAGTGAGGTGAGTGCATAGCCCCCTATGGCAGGCAGGATGTAGTACAGGTAGCTGGCCATTATACTGTGGAGAAACAACATGTTGCTCTAACCCTCACCAGTCAAGAGAGATGCAAACCCATGCAACAATTCTTGAACGATGAATACTTTATAGCTATAACTTTATGATATAAAGTCTACATTTGCAAATACCAAAAACCGAAAACACTTCCAAATATTCCCAGAAAATTTTAAATGAAAAAAGAAATGCTATTTATAAGTAGTCTACCCCTATTAAGAAGTACTTTGCAAACTGTTCTCGCCGTTTCTCTCTGCTACTGATGGTCCCCCGTCCCGTTCAAATATGGCCCTTGCTTTTGGAATGTGCACATAGAGATAAAACTGACAACATGAATGAACACGCTATTCAACAGACACACCCCCTCTACAACTAACATGAACTAAGGGTGAGCACCAAATTTTTTCTAGTGCTGTTTAGATCATGAACATAAAGTGTGGATTTCCTTAATGAGGCGCCATATACATCCTGCACCGTTTTCAGTTATCCAAGGACATAACCTTGCATATTCCATGTGCGTGATTCACATGAGCAATGTCAAGGACAGTGTTCACATCACTAGCCAATCACACTTCTCATCTCACTTTATCTCTGGATCCCTGGCTGTAGCAATGATGATGTGAAAGCACGTAATTGCAAATACACCACTGAATACTGGTGGGCAACGTATCATTCTTAAAAATGTGGTAAAACGTATATAATTACATTTAAAAACTAAATATGTTCAACCAAAACTTTCTGTAAATGCATATAATAGCTTTGTAAAAATCCCCCATTGCCAGCTCAGCCCAGCAGTGGGTAAACGTGTTATCAGTGGAAGTAGTGCTCGGGAAAAACAGAGCGGCGTGTTACTACGTCACCAGCACTTCACAACTGCATTGTTCCCTCATGAATTAAAATGCTGAGCAGGTGGGTCAAAACAGACTGGATTACAATAGAAAATCCTCAGTGTGTGAATGATCTGAAAATCAGCAGGAACTGTACGTGTCAGGAATATGCAAAACAGTGAAAACTATTACACCACCCAATCAGAGCACATAACAGTATGTTATAAGCACACATAACACAACACACTTTCTTGATTGTTCCTGTCAGAAAACGCCCCATTTATGCAACTAAGTTTAAATAAAACCAGTAAAACCCGTACAAAGGGGGGGGAGGGGGGCGTTGGCATGGATTTTCACAAAGAAGTTTGTACAAGATTGTACAAGATAAAATTCCTTCTCCTCACCAAACCAGACAGACTACTCTGATGTAACCTTAGTAAATATTTAAATAGAATATTTTTAATGTAGCTGGAAACATAAAATATAATGTAGATAGAGAAAAATTAGAAAAAAATATAAGTATACATAAGTATATATTTTCAGCAAGCTATCAGGAGCTGGAAAGTTTTTAGGCAAGAGAAACGTACATGAATAAGACAAATACAGCTAATTTCAAGGAAAAAATTAAGACACACACACATTTTACTGCACAAACAACAAAAAACACTTAGGATTGTATACTGCAAATCTAATCTAAAGGAAAAAATAACTATGGAATAAAAATAGCACACTTTGTTGCACATCATCAAAAATTAATGTCATATAGTACAAAGGTAATGATTAAATCTCTGTTGTGACCAAAAAATGACCCCTGTGATGAGTACAGTAAGCATTTTGGAAAGATCACCTCAGCTATGTGCAGAATCATTTTTGTTTCCATCTGAAATGTCATCCCCAACATCAGTAAAAACACTGCCAGTTTTCCATTAACATTCCCCTCAGACACCGTTACTCCTGTTCATGATTGCAAGAGCATGTACTTACCTGAAAGCACTTCGTGTAACACAACGGGAGAAATGGACATAAGAAACCCACCAGCACCACTGTCTGTTATTAGCCAACTTCAGTCAACTGAGGTGTTGCTCTACTGTTCAAAGAACACACACACACACACACACACTCCCTCTCTCTCTCCCTCTGAAAAGCAAACAATGCCAAAGCTCAGAGTAATGCTGCAAGTTGTCTGTGCATCAGGATATCTGTGTTAGCACAGACTTGTTCTGTACCTGAAACGCAAAATGCAAAGAGGAGCCTTCAGACCATTGAACTTTAGCAGAAGATACAGCTGTAAGAACTGGCAAATGGTGGTAATGGCAAATCAGTTTGACAAGAGTGGACCAACTGGGTGAGAGTGATGCAGCATTCTCAGTGCTGATGGGACCGGGAAGCACAGCAGCGACACCCATACCCCTGTTACAGCAGTGCTGATGGGACCGGGAAGCACAGCAGCGACACCCATACCCCTGTTCCAGCAGTGCTGATGGGACCGGGAAGCACAGCAGCGACACCCATACCCCTGTTCCACCAGTGCTGATGCCAAAATTAGTGTTGGTGGTAGTGCTTGCCAGGTGCTGGAACTTGCCTAACTGACAACCTGCCTGTGTTTCAACTAATTTCAACACCTGATTTGAGATGATAACCATGTGACAGACCAGCTCTAGTAGCAATACAAAATACAGCATTGCTCACAGCTTTCAAAATATTTCAGTCAGTCAGTTGTTTCCTTAACCGCTTAGTCCTGTTAAGGGTCACAGGAAGCCTGGAGCCCATCCCAGAGCACACAGGGCGCAGCGCAGGGGACACCCAGGGCGGGGCGCCAACCAACCACAGCGAAATATTTCAAATAAATTCAAATAAAATATGCTTGAATTTACATTTTACGTGTGTGAGCTGTGTGAAACTCTACCATTGCCTGACTTAATTATATACACTTTGACTGTAGGACAGCACGTACTGTTAGTTAGATTTTCTGATACTGTTTGACTTTGTTTGTGACATGCACGTGTACTATTATTCATTGTAAGTCGCTTTAGACAAAGGTGTCTGCTAAATGTCAATGTAAATATTTTCATATCCAAACTCAAGTGGTGTCTTCATGCAGTTCAAAGAGATTGTCATACGCAACAATGTACACAATGTTTTGGAAAAATGGAGAATAGTTTAGGTGGCTTGGCTCAGACCAGAACCAGAAAAGAGTTGGTGCTGATTGAGAACCAATTTTATGGCCCCAGCACCATTTGTTTGCTGGTGATGGTGGTGGAAAAGAACACCCCAGTGAACACGAACACACACACACACACACACACACACACACAGAGAGAGACAGAGGATGTGACTGCAAAGGCCTGCATGCATAATCAGGGCAGCAAATAGTCACCAAGGAGAGAACAGTTGTGGAAAACCAGTGAGCTGACATGCAACAGGAACAAAACGCATGGAACAAGAACGGCTAAGTAAAGGATGCAACACAAAGAGGGTATCGATAAACATGAAGGGGAAGAGTCACAAATAGAGGAGGACACTACAGACAGAAGTAAGTTTTTGAAGAAACAGCTTCATTTTCAATCAGAAATGGCAATCAATGACTAGTCACAAAGAACCAGTAATGAGTCATTTATCCTCATGACAAACCTAACAGTAGAAGAGATCATTTAGAAGCAAACCTGTGAAGCGTGAGGACACATACACTGAATCATGACATTCCATTTCAGAAGGAAGACAGAGGACAAAGGAGAAGGTGGAAATGACATTTAGAAAAGAAAATGCTTTAACATGTTCAAAGAATTTCTCAATAAAAACAACTGAAAATTAAAATACACAATATCTATAATGTATAACTCTTTTTGTAGTTTAACTGATATCATGGCAGCAGTTACATTTTACTTTTCCCAGGTATAACCCAAGTTTCCCCAGAGGGCACTGTGCTCTTGGCTTCTTTATACTCTTCCAACTTCTAGTCAAAACATCTTCGTCCTGCTTCGATCCTACAGTTTTAAATGTTCCATTCTTATTCATCTTCATAACTGAAATGCAAAATGGATTACAAAAATACATTCACAAATGATGACTGAAATGCAAAATACACAAATGTGATTGAAACATGGTCAGGTTCATCCATTCATCCAGTCTCTATACCTCTAGTCCAACTCAGTGTCGTGGGAAGCCTGGAGTCCATCCCAGGAGGCACAGGGCGCAGGGCAGGGGACACCCAGGGTGGCGTGCCAACCCACCACAGGGCACACAAACACACCCAAGCACACACAGTATGGGCAATTTGGAGACACCAGTCAACCTAACTCCCATGTCTTTTGACTGTGGGCCGGACAACCTGAGGAAAACCCACCATGTACAGGGAGAACTTGCAAACTCCATGCACACAGACCCAATGCGATTTCTAAAACAATCAAAATAAATTTACATAATCAATATATAAAACAAGTCACAAAAATAAGAAACAGACAAAATGGTAATTATTTCGATGAAATCTGCTCTGCATGTGTTTGGGAGTGTTCTCAGGAGCCTTGGTATGTGGTCTCGAAAATAACGAGTCCCTCAAAAATGGGTTCCTTCCACTTCTCCTTAGGCAGGACATTCAATTCCACGTTAAAGGTGAGGGTGTGTTGACCCAAACACCGCAGGCACATAGACACTCGTGTGAACAAATTAATAGTATTCACTGCTCAGAGAGAAGCGCTGTTTGCTTTTCTGAACTGGAGGAATAAGAGAGCCATCTCATCCAAGAGTTGTAGTGCCACTCCAGGTAAGGATGTGACTGAGCCATTCAGTAACATACAACATTGTCAAATACCCTGCCTCCATCTTAGCACTGCTGGTTGAACATACTGACAACTACATTCAGAACTCAGAGGCATTTGCTTCTAAGGTTATGGAGCTGAAACTGGATGCTGATGAAACCATGGTATTCTTGGATGCCATGTAACTCTTCCCCATTATCCCCACCTCCATTGCCCCAACAGCCGTTAGTAGAAAACTGGAAGATGGCAACACTCTCAACACTAGAAGCAGCCTCAACCCAGACCAGATGTGCACTCTGCAGGACCTGTGTCTGAACACCACCCACTTTACTTACACAGGTGACTTTTACAGACAATGACACAGCTGTGCTATGGGTTCCCCTGTGTCACTCAATGTTACCAACTTATACATGGAAGAAGTTGAGAAGGCAGCCCTCAACTCCTTCCTGGGGATGACAGTGACCCATTGCTTCAGATGGCACCTGGGTGAAGATTAAGGTCCGTAAAGTACAGGCCTTCACCAACTATATAAGCAGTGGATACAAACATCAAGTCATCAGGAAAGTCACCAAGGACAACAAGCTGGGATTTCTGGACTGTGCAGTTAGGGACTGGCAGCGACCTAGAAATACAAATGTACAGAAGGTCCACTCACACACAGGCCAGTACTCGCTATTTGACTCCCACCACCCACTGTAACACAAACTAGGAGTCATCAGGACACTACAACACAGGGCAAAAAACATCCTCACATCCATGGAAATGAAGAGGGACAGAATATAGACTCCTGAGCACAGTTCTTAAGTCCAGGTCCAAAAGAAAGACAACAGACAAAACTGATGCTGAGAGTCAATGGAAAAATCTTGTAGTTCCTTACATGGTTAGTGTGTCTGATAAGATAAAAAGGATTTTTTTGCAAAACGCCATATACTTGTTTACTTCAACCCACCATCATACTATGACAGAGACTCATCCACCCAAAAGACTGGACACCAAAATACAACAAAGACAACATAGTATGTGCAGTCCTATACAGTAAAGAGTGTTCAGAGCTCTACACTGGAGAGACCAAACAGCCTGTACACAGGAGGATGGCCTAGCACAGTACACTACAAACACAATGTAAATTAGACCAGGAAAAACCTAAATAAATAATAATAAATTACATACATTTTAATGTTAACCAGTGCTCTAAATTTCCCACAATTACATTAGTTTGTATTTTTAATCCTAATTATATACTTTAGTATATATCAGCACTTGTTTTCTCACTCACATACATCTTCAATTTGTGGCTATTTTCCAATATGTACATATACTGTACAAAGCTTATGATTTCTTAAATCAGGATGCATTGTATACATTATCCTACTCACTTATAATTCTATACATGAATTATTGCATATAGCTATGGGAAAATGCATACAAAACAAAATTCTTCTAGTCCAAAATTCTTCTATAGGTTTGTGGAAATACATGCAAATTAAATTCTTCTACTCCAAACGAACTGTAAATAAGACGTTATTACAAACGAACCATGCAGTACACTATTTATTCGAGTAAATCCTTTAAAAATTAGAAATTTAGCAAATTTTAAAATAATACAAATTATGTGTGAGGTAAAAAGGAACAGTTACCATGAAGTATCCAAAGGTTGTTCAAAGTGAGAGAAAGTCAATATGATTTGAGAGGATTATACGGCTTTCAAAAACCAAGGATAAGAACAAATGTAAAGAAACATCGTATTTCAGTTAGAGGGCCAAATTTATAAAAACAGTTGTACTGAGATCCTGAAATATTCACGTAATTTAACCATTTCGTGCAAGAATTATGAAAGAATTATGAAAGTCAGGATTTTTTTCCTCAGTGTTCTTATTACTCTTTAGCCATGACATAAGTGAACTTAATTTTTTTTGAACATGCATTTTTCAAGGAGTTCTTCACGTGTCCACTCGGGTGGACTGCATGCGTTTGAGTTTTTTTACAGATTTTAAATACCTGCCCACTGTAGTGACCACTATGCATGAAAGGGTTAAAACGATTATGAATAATGCAAATAACTGAGAATTGGGATCGAACTTTGTATAAAGAGACAATGAAATTTTGTGCTGATGTGATGAATGACACTGAAGATGTTAGAGTCAGAGAGGTATCCGTAATAAACAGCAGCTCGAGTCTTAACCGTAAAAATATCCGTAAATGTTTAACGGTGAGAATATGCTTGAATTCCCCGCCTTTCCACAAGTGACTAAACAGAAGGGGCGCCGTGACGTTTGCGTGACGTCAGCGGACGCTTTGCTGCGCTTCCTCGTTAGTGAGTACAGAGGTAACGCAACACCAATTTTTCATCGATCGGTGATGATACGAGTGTTCAGAGTCTGGGCTGGACCGATTCGACTAGCACTTACCTTTCACTTCGCTTTTCGGTGTGCCGGTCATTTAGCGGGAAACAGGTAATAAAGAGACGTTCCTATTTGAAAGGCAACAAGGTGTTTTCACTGCACAGTTTGTTATTACCAAGGTAACCAAAGCTATGACATCTGTGGCTCTCCAGACTGTACATTGTTTTTGTTCATTTTGTTTCATTTTAAGTGGGAATTCTCAAAGAGAAAACATCTTAATTTGCGACGAAAACGCGTGGTTTATTGGGAATGTTGATGTTTCTCGTTGTACTCACTGTAACCGCTGGCACCTTTCACCAGTTTTAGTGTTGATGTGGTATACCTGTTTCATTTGTTTCCCCATAGTTATATCGCCATTATTTCCTGTTTTTTATCTGTCCCTGTAGCCCCCCCTTTTCGTGCGCATTTTCTCCGTTATCACTGAGTAAAACCATCGTTACCACTACCCCGCTGTATTGCAAGTCGCCGATGCGGCTGTCTTCTATGTCGTCCGCGCTGCACGTCAAGTCCAGATGTCCGGTGTATCCCGGCTCTGAAACACACAGATTCCCGGTACCAGACGATAAAGTCCGATGGGAGACGGAGTGGCCAGAGTATAACCCAATTAGCTACACTGCTCCATCAGTGTTGGCAAAACCGGTTTGGGCCGATCCAGACATAGAGTAAGTGAAGAGGTGGGGCTCCATCTACTGTATTGTAGAATATTGAACTACCTAACACGATGTTGGGTTAATGGACAGCCTGGTTTTTGGTTCTAGGTCCTTCTCTCCCCGATTTAATGACCTGGATGGATCGGTAGACAGGAAGAGCCACGAAGAAAACTACATAGTGCTGGACGGGAAGCCACTGTAAGTGTTCTTACATGCACTATGTCACTGTGTGTTCAGGATTCAACTGAGCAGTTTTTAGTCTATTTTTTATCTTTTAAGGAATCCTCATGGTCGCACTGGTGTGTCAGGGAGAGGTTTACTGGGACGTTGGGGTCCCAATCATGCTGCCGATCCAGTCGTCACCAGGTAATGTTTACAGAATGAACACTTGCTTTTTTTCTACTGATTTGGTCTGTATAGAAACAGTGCAGTGTAATAGAGTTTGAACAGTAATATGTTTATGTAAAATCCAATGATCTATTTTTGTGGCAGGTGGAAGAGAGATGGGCAAGGTCAGTCAGTGGTGAACTCTGGCACAAAGCTTCCAGTCCTTCAGTTTGTCTCAATCATGAGGAAGGACTGCAAAGAATGGGCAATTCCTGGGGTTAGTTTGTCACGATGTGGCAGTATCTAATTCTCAGCAAGTTTTCTCTGTGTGTGTGCATGTGAGCATGTGTGTGCAGCCCACTGGAAGGTACTCATCATAGAAGCTGTGATCTTTGAGTACAGCTACATTTCAGATCTGCTCATGAGTTATCTCCCATTTTCCAGGGAATGGTGGATCCAGGGGAGCGTGTGTCTGTGACCCTCCAGCGGGAGTTCTCTGAGGAAGCCCTGAACTCTCTGGCTGCCAGCCCCCAGGAGAAGGCACAGTTGTCCAAGCGCATTGCCAAGCTTTTCAGTTCTCCTGGCCTGCAGGTGGCAGCAACAAGCTTCACAGCTTCCATTTGCTCTTATTAGCTTGTGCTTGCCTATGGATCTTATTATATTCTTTCTTCCTCAGGTTTACAAAGGTTACGTTGATGATCCTAGAAACACAGATAATGCCTGGATGGAAACAATAGCTGTAAACTTCCACGATGAAACAGGTTATTATTGTTTTATAATTTGTAAATTGCACATTTTTTAGTCCTATTGTTATAATCGTGTACCTATTCATGGCATAAATGCTGGTCTTTTCTGATGTATAGTGTAATCATTGCTATTGTTGGTCCAACCTAGGGGACAGTGTTAGTGAGCTGCCATTACAAGCTGGGGATGATGCAGGACAAGTAACCTGGATGGATATCGACTCCGCCCTTTCTTATTATGCAAGCCACTCCCATTTCCTGGAAATTGTTGCTAAGGAAAGACATGCCCACTGGTAACATTGTTACACTGACCACGAGCTGGTCATATTACGCAAAATTTTAAGTACTTTAAATGGCAAGCATTGGATGCCCTTGAACATCCACATGGTTGGTTATAGAAATGCTGCTATTGTCACTCTTCAGTTAGATACTGTTACAGATTGACACTGCCCTAAAATGTTAAATTGGATTAGTACCCAACTGGTTTTTACAACTATGTTGAATGATTAAACTGAAAAAATGTATTTAAATTAAATATACATATAATCCATGAATGCAGGTATTGCAAAGTTTATTCTGTCTTGTACCATCTCACTTTTGTGTTACCAATACTCAAAATATTCATGCATGGTTTCTTTAGTCCACGTGCCTGTATGCAACCTTGTGCACTTTCCTGTGTTTGGATATGAGGTCCCTGACACGCAAGCAAATACAGTGGTATGAAAAAGTGTTGGCCCCCTTCCTGATTTCTTATTTTTTTGCATGTTTGAAAATTGAACTCAGGTGTGATAAACCACAGTTATGTTTTAACACTTTTTCACACAGGGCCATGTAGTTTTGGATTTTGTTTTCCGTTAATAATAACCTTCATTTAAAAACTGCATGATGTGTTCACTTGTGTTATTTTTGACTAATATTTAAATTTGTTTGATAATCTGAAACATTAAAGTGTGACAAACATGCAAAAAAATAAGAAATCAGGAAGGGGGCCAACACTTTTTCACACCACTGTACATCTACGTGTGATTCACACCTTGCTACATGTACTTTATTTTTCATTAACAAACCCACACCTCTGACCATGCCGTCTTTAACAAGGATGCTGGTCTAAGATGTTATCTTCTGCATATTTCATTTAATCACTCAAAAGCCAAATGCCAAAGCATCTTTGTTCATACAAAACTTTTATTTTCACATAATAATAAAAGTGAACAGTTAAACTACAGAGAAATTGGTCATAAAGAAATCATAAATGGGGAAAAATAAGTTTGATATTTTCTGATCCCATCTGTCCATTCAATTTTTTGCATGTGAAATACTAAAAAGGAGGTATGGTGGCGCAGCTTCCTGGTAATATTGCATCCATAAGAGCAGCCGTTTGTAAGAGCTGTCACCTACTACACAGGGACAGCATAGCTCATCACTGTGTTTCATTGTGCACAAAATGGAGTACAGGTGGGGAACTGGGACAAATAATTCATCTGAGAGCTGTTACGCATACTCTCATTCTTACCAATTAAAAGGGTCTTTCTAATCACTGAAAATCCTTGGCTGATAGAATTAAAAATTGAAACGGACAACGCCCAGCGTGTGATCACAACCAAACATCAGACCGACAATAAAGGCAGGAGGAGATCTTGGGTGGAAAACGTGGCGAGGCAACATAGAGCAAGCCTGAAGACATAAGGGTGATCTGGGACATTGAACGGGCAGGGCACATGTCTGGGAGGAAGGGGGGTGGAAGGTGGAGAACAGGGACTCTGTGGCTCCCTCACAAGGAGATGGGTCACAGGAAGTAGTCTGCCACTGGCTTTTTAGAAGGAATTCCCCTGGTCTCCTGGGGGGCTGCTTCAAATATGATGAACTCCTTCTGCAGGTGTTCATCCAGCTCCAGGATGGCTGCCACATTGCCACACCTAGGAGAAGGTAAAGGTTTTGTTACCGATCATATGCAGTGGACAAATTCACGCCCGTCAGACAGCATCCCTGCACGGTGTGCATACCTGTAGCAGTAGTTAGGAGCTGACCACACAGTCAGCACGGTCTCATTGAAGTGCCACTTGTACCCCTCCATCACAAGCTGATGGGCTCTGCAGATCATGTCAATGTCATTTGCTGCGTTAAACTGGGCGACCACATCACTTCCAAACAAATACCCAGCTCCTCGAGGGCTCACGCCCCAGCCCGTGGTGTCTGGTAAAACCATAAAAGAAAGGGGTTTACATACATGTTTCAATGACACACACGATAATGTTCACCTGCACATTTCTGCTCACCCTCTGGGTCCGACCACAACAGGTCACACATGGGCCCATCGTGTGGCACCTCTTGCTTCCTGTCTATGGTTCTGATCTGGTCTAGAGTCTGGATAGAGGGTGACAGACCACCATGCACACAGAATATCTGGAAAGGCAGGGAGATAGCAAGAGAGAGACACCATTAGCACAAAGATGACACAAAAAGCCAGCAGAATTAGAGCAGCGTGTGCTGGGTCCTACCTTCCCGTCAATTATGGCTGAGAGGGAGAGGTAGTCGAAGATCTCCGTGCAGTACCTCCACACAGTCACCGAACCGTATTTCCTCAGACACTCATCATAGAAACCATACACCTGCGTAATTTGCCGGGACTCGTGGTTGCCTCTTATCAAGGTGATCCTGTCTGGATACCGCACCTGAGCAAAGGTACATGAATGTAGGACAAGTTAAGGAAACGAGAATTTTCTCGGTCTCAACAAGCTGCTGTGTTTCTGTATGTCTTGGTACACAGATGGGAAGTTAAACACTAGTCCTTGCACTGAAGAGCTGCATTGTGTGGTGACATACCAGGCATGCACTGAAGCAAGAGTGACAAGTCTGCATGCATAAGGATAAAGAGAGAGAAGAGAATAGAGTGTGTAAGTATACAGTTTGACATACAGTACCTTTAGTGCAAGGAGCAGGAGGAACGTCTCAACACTGTAAAACCCCCGGTCCACAAAATCACCCATGAACAGGTAATTTGTCTCAGGAACATCACCACCTACCTATTCATAGGGAGGAGGAAAAAGAAAATTTCATTCATAATGCACACTTCTCTGGGTTATGGCTGAGTTAATATGGAACTGCCACATATGTTATTGAAGTTCTGTAAAGTTACCTAGAGATCTAGGTGTACTTTGTGGTATACATTACAAATTTCTCAATCCGAGTGATATGACATGGAGCATCTGCGGTCTTGATACATTTATTGTTAATACAAGCACACAGTAACCACCTCACTTTCATTTACCTGATTTCTACATTTATAAAATAAAATTAAAAAAAAAAAAAAGAAATTTAATTCCCATTAACTACAACTCTGATAATGACTGAATTTTATTCATTTTTATGAGTTTCTGTTAGGCATAATAGACACAAAATTTATGCTTAAACGTGGGTGAAATATGGCAAGCAAAAAGTCATAAACAGCTGCTTTTAAGATAAAGGTAATTGCACTCGCTGAGGAAAAAGATTTTGCTGCAAAGGTTTTTAATGTTAACCATCGGTGAGTTCACGATTGGTGCCAAAACAAGACATGATTACAAAACACACCTAAATCTGAGAAATGAAAGTTAGGAGCTGGTCGGCCAGTGAAACATGAAAATGCTGAAACAGCTCTGATGAACTGAATTGGTTTGAGGAAAATACTATTTAATCAAGGTGAGTCATTAACTGTCATTGTTTGTATTAAAATGCCATAAACACAACAAACGCTGAATGAATTGTGTATAACTCAGTAAGAATAGCACAGATTTTGAAGACCTTATTATTGTACTAAATTAACTTCATTGTTGGACGAAATTCAAGGTGCATACATTGTAAAACTACTGAAAATATCAGAACTTGTGTTTTACAAGCGATGCCGGTGCAATGCAATTTGGGATTCAGACGCGGATTTTGTCCAAATAATGTAGCATTTTTGTGTTAATTATATGATCTTGTAGAAAATGAGTATAATTCACTGCATTTACACATTAATTCGCTGCAAATCGACACTTCTGCACATTGACCATGTTTCTAGGTCACCACTTTAATCGCGTAGAAGGGGTGCACTTTACCGCGTCTCGTACTGTATTATCGGGTGGGGGCGCGTCTATTAGAGCGGGTGCGTTAATTAGGAGAAATATGGTATGCAGCTTTTCAGAAAGGAACATATAAAGCTCTACTTTAAAAGATAATTTTCACTTATCCTAACAATGGAGCAATGTAAACCATAGGACTATCTACAACCTTGTGAAATATTGGCATTGCACATACTAACCAGAGGCTATTTTCAATTCACATTTTAAGACTGCAGCTTCTCGATACCCATTTATCTCCACTTTAAAATAGGTGACATAAGACAAACACAATGGCACAAAATAGCCAAATACAAAAGCTTCACATTAGATCTGGCAAAATAAAGCTGATACCAGTCAATTCAATTTCCTTCACTGGCTTGTGATTGTGACATTACTAACATCTTAATTTGATTAGGCAAGTACTAAAGCAAGTGTCAAAACATTAACACACACGAATGGGAGTCTTATTTGTACTGGCTTGGTAAGCTGGATAATAGGTGTGACTTACTCTGAACAATTCCTTCAAGTCGTAAAACTGTCCATGTATATCACCACATACCTGAAAGATGGTGAGAGAGAATGCAGGTTAAAAAAAAAATAATAATAAATTAAGTGGTGAAACAAAAGTGCAGCTCTGAGGATCACTCACAGTGACAGGAGAATCCACTCTCTGGACGTTGCTCTCTTCCACCAGAATCTCTCTGGAACACAAAACGCAAACCTGTTAATTGAAAGCTTACCACACAAAAGCTCACAACCCTACTCATAAATTCAAGATGAGCTCTGTCCACAAACAGCATTGAAATATGGTCCTGTGCAAACCTATGGGAAGACTGGGAAACTTGTGCAGGGTACCTGGCTTTGGCACACAGGGCCTTGACCTCGTTCTCCTTGATGAGTTCACACCTCCTCAGCTGGTCGATCTGTCTGTCCAAGTCACTGATGTCAGCCATTATCAGGACTGAGCCTTGGTCGCTGCTGCTGTCACTCAGACACCAAAGTGGAGCAGGACCACTGCACTGTCCAGACACACACGCACGTGCGCGCGCACACACACACAAACGCACACACTTAACACACTATCTCACGAATACACAGCATGAAACGGAAGGCTTGGCAGAAGTGATAACATCAATATAGGAGATGACTGTGGGAGAGAAAGAGGGGGTGGGACAGAAAGAAAAGATTAAGAATAAATAATCCATAACAACATAAAAGAAAAACCATCCATTACAAGTACTGTACTTTGTGACTTGTTAGACAATCCTGGCAAACGTTTATCTGTTACTTTATGATTATGTATGTACACAAAAATGTCACAATAGGGAAAGTAACATCTGAATACAAGCAACTTTAGCTAAAACTAATCATATCCAAGCCTTAACCTAACAAAAAGCAAAAAACAATGGCCAAGCCTTTCAGTAGTAAAATACATCTGCATATGCACAGGCCACATACCAGTGAAAACCAGCTGTGGAAGATATCGTGGCTGGAAACCAGCTTTATACATACAAACATATTAAGATACTGAATTGCACACAAATCAACTTTCATTATATCAAAACACTTTCAATAATGTAATTGACAATGGGCAATAACTAGAAATATTTTATAAGTACATTTTCTGGAACTGAGCAAAAGGTAACTGAACCTGGCTAAGGTGAAGATGTCATTAACCCAAGTTACCTTCATCTAGATGACTGAGAATCTTCATAACATTTAATTGTAACAATTACAAATCAAATTGGTAAAGATTAAATGGGTGTTTTCAATTATCAAACATGGAAAGTCTAACTCTTAAGTAAGTGTAGTACGAGCAGTGGTACAATAAGTGCAGTAGTGTACTAAGAGCTGTGGTACAATACAGCAGTCTAGCGACGTTAAATGACTGACTACACCATCGAGAAACCCACAAGCTAACAAACTTCGGTCTCAGCAAACTTTTTCGAACTCGTCCTGAGCAGAGACCTTTCGGGTTTTTTTATTATTAAAATAAGTTAATCTGCGATGCTTACGAAGTCGCTAAATAAAATTATGAGAACGCTAGTATTCTCGTCAAAGTACGTAGGCAAGTGTCAAAAATCCGGTCGTCTCAATTTTAAATTTGGTAAATATTTCACCAGCCAAAGGCCCGCTAGACTCAGCTGGCTAACTGGTTAGCAAGTTACGCGGAAAACATAACGAAACACACGATAAGGCGCAAAAAACAACACACTGTTTACACTCTACATTCTTAAAGTTTTCTACAGCTGTACCTCAAACGTCGAAACCAGCGACGGCCAGATTTCGGTCCTCCGGACCAGCTTCTTTGTCCTGCTTGTGTTTTACTCCGTTTCTTCGCTCCTCGGCTTTTCTGCCTCTCGTTCCGTGCCTCGCTCAGACCGGCTGAAAGTACAGCTTCCGGCGTCGGGCGCGCGCGCGACGCGTCCCCGCGACAAAGACCTTGGTCACGCTTGGCGTACACGGGAAAGCGTTACTAAATCGAATCATTGTTAAGTCGTAAATGATGATTAGTGCCAGACACGGCACTAGCAGTTCTGGCCCCCTAACAAGCTTCATTGTCAACCGATATATTTCCAAACTTCTGATATAAAAGACGTGGTAGCCTCTTCGCTCTCAATTTCACCTCCAAGCGTATTCATTGCGTTTCACAATGTAGCGTTTCGACTCGACAACATCAATATTTTGGTGGGCTTTTCTCAGTAACTTAGTCGCTGGGGCCAGGTTTGACATTGTTAGTGTTTTTGACCGTAAGCGCTTGCATTCTGTTTGTTCTAATGGATGGCAATGCTTGGGGTTTATTTGTAGTATTTCAAGTTTTACTTGGCACACGTTTTTGGCAAAGTTTACAATAACAACACCAATCTGTTACGTGTCAGACTTTGAATAGTCAAAGGACCACCGCACCACCAACGTGTTTTTACCTTGTTTATCCACGATATCTTCATTTTCAGGAAATTTCGTGGCTGTTCAGCTGTCGCTGTCTTTACTGACACTAAAGGATTCCGCTGAATTACCACTCATCCCTTCCATGATCCTCGCGTATCCAAAGCGGTAGCATGTGGGTTGTCAACCAATCAAGCTGTCAGTTCTTAAAACAGTACCGTATAATTGGGTAGAACTGCTGTACAATCTGTGATGCGATAGGTTGATGCGTGATTAAACATCTCCATGGTGGGCATTGTCACTCGTTTGCATCGCGATGTTAACATATAAGCAGCCCACATAGATGGGATCCACCGTGTAATATATTTAGAGAAAATGCATCACGATAAAATAAAATTGTCGCTCTATAAAGCACCCTATCGCGAAGGTATATTATGAATTTACATTGGCTACCGAAACCGGACATGGTATCTAGTGCGCACGGGAAATGTATCTCGTGAGCTTTAGAAAGATTTTTCGTGCGCAGATGTTGATCAACCGCATGTCCCTTTAGGGGCGCCGTAGGGTATAGTACAGTGTAGTTTTTTTTTTTTTTTTTCAATAAAACAATTCGAGCTACTACTATTGCACTAAACTATTGTGCTACAGCGGTTGAAGTGTTTTCCCCCTTACCACTGAGATTCAGGCGGAGTAGAGACATGCAATAGGATGCCCTCAGTTCACGAGACTAACATTACTCGCGATACAGATTTCATCCACCAGAGGGCCCTTCCAACTGATGGGTCAAGAGAAAGTCCCATAAGATATCATAGACAGAACACCTGTTTTGTTGCAGGGCACGAATGATGGTTATGGACAGATAGAATAGGATTGCTGGTGTTGAGAGTGGAGCAAATACAGTTAAAAAAATATTACTGACCATGTACACTTTGGCTGTTCTTTAGAAAAGACCAAAACAAAAAACGGAACTAGAAACAAGACAGATTTTATTATATAAAGACAAAAAAAAATCACTTCAAAAATGAAGAAAATCAGGTATTCCACCAAAACGAGTCATGTTAGTATCCATTATTTAGTAGTTCATTGGTCAGTTTAATAAGGAAGAATATTACATCTGATGTTTTGTTGAGAGTCAGTAGCATGCAGCCTCTGCTTGGAATGTACCAAGGTACCGATTGTGCATGGGTGAGGCAGTGTCAGTTGAGAGATATAACAGCAGTAATGACGCTCTGTTCTGCATGTTGCTTATAGCGAACAGAAGTAGTTATGGACAGGAAAGGAGGCAGAGGCAGACAAGGCTATGCCCAGGCTGTCTCCTACACTGGCTGCAGCCATGGCAAACTCCCTCTCTCTGGACCCAGTCTGGAAGAGATAACTGCAAAAATTAGGCCAATAGTAATGCTCACAAGGGGTGAGGGGAAAAAAAAAAAAAAAAAAAAAAACATTCATTTTGAAATTAATCACGATATTGGTTTTGACAAAATAGAATTGGAATTCTTAATCATAATCAGATTGACTTGAGACATCAGGGGTGACTCCCAGCTCTACTGCTCACCATGTTACAGTACTGCTCTTCTTACTATCCATGTTAATTACCTTATAATGGTAGTATTATTGTATTCATGTCTTCAGTTCTGTTTTGACACAATTACGCATTCCGGATGTGTTCCCTCATTCAGATTAGTGTTGTCACGCCAGTAATATTCTTAAGGTGTATAAACTGGAAGGAGGACGAATATGGCTGAAAAAAGGAACACTTGCCTCCTTGCTGATAAAGTGGAAGGTGTTGACATAGGCAGCTCCCCCAAGGAGTCCCTCGTAGGCAATGATGATAAACACAATGATGGCGCTTGACAGGAAGTGGAAGTAAACAGCAAAAAGCAGCAGCACAGCATTGATGCACTGGAAAAGAAAAAGTGTTGGAAGTGCTTTAAAAAAAAAAAACTACTTCTTTATTCTCCAAACCCAGGCCCTAACTACTGCTATCTGACATGGCCTACAGACATAAATCAGATGGTACCAATTCCACAGATATACCCTGCTCTCTCACCTGCAGCACAGACATGACCCAAATCTTGCGAATCTTCACGCAGAACAGGGATGAACGGGAGACAAACACACCTATTTGGTACACAGTCTGATACCTGAAGCAGATGAGATTTGGGTTAGAACAGCACGGCCCTGGTGGCGCCCAGCACACCAAGCCTGGGTGTGACATTAATGCTCACCAGCGATACTGCTCTGCATGGGACAGGTAGAATTCTGGGAAGAAGAGCAGCTCCAGCTGAAGGTGAAGAGGAGTGTTTCACCACAGGGTCCTACAGAGTCACTGTACATGTGCCACACAGCTGAGAGACGCCAAAATAAGCACTCACCAAACCCTGGTTGATGAAATACTCAGCAAAGTAGACGATGCCCAGAGGAATAATAAACCGCAGCAATCCCTGTCAGAACAAACAGAAGAGAGTGTACACTCACATATGTCAACAACATGTCTGCGACAAGAATCAGGGCAATGATAGTACTTACTTTTAAAATAACGACTTTCTCACTGCATGTCAGCGGGTGCATGGGGATTTCTCCTGTAACAGCATGGAGAGTAATGCAGGTCACATGACATATACTGTTCACCTCACCGCTGCTCAAAGCACCCCATTTTACACTTGGCTCACCTTGGCCTTCCTCATCAGTGACTGCATCCTCCTCTTCATCTGAATCCCCTGTTATTAAGGGTCGTCTATCTTGATCATTTCTGTCTTGGACCAGGAGGCTCCATCCTTCTGACATGGACCGCCATTGTGAAAAAGAGGGTGGGAATACCAAGAGGAAAAAGTAGCTGAGAGGAAAAACAGAAAGAGGACCAAATGTACTTTGCTGTAACATGTTCCACAGTATACAACGTAGTACAGCATGTCTGAAAACAATGGCATGACATTTCAACAATCAAAACAATACGTTTACATTTTACGATATACATTTGTTAATTTAGTTGACACCATTATACAATTGTATCACGGCTCAATTTTTGTTAAAGCATACTTTTGACCCATAATTTCTCAGATTTATGTAGACAGGTGCTTAATGGAAGCAATCAGGACATGCCCTTAGTCAAGGTTACAACAGCAGAAAATACACACTTAAGTCACAAGCTAAAATCGTTTAATCACTACATGACAAAAAATTACATGTTCAATTCTGCATCTCACCTGAGTGCCATGACAACAGGGACTACCAGCATCACAGTCAGGGTTTCCTGCGGTGACAGGCCGGCTTGTGTGAATATAGAGTAGAGTAACGCCCCGGCCACCCCAGCTCCGCCAGTACCTGAACCCCATCCTCCCAGTACTGACCTAACAGATAGAAGGTGGAGGCCAACCACACTAGTGCACACCAAGGAAATTACATACCACTATGCTTCTATTGGGGTGAGTGCTCTTTTAGGCACATGCATCAATGGGTCCAAACATTTTTTGTCACAGAAGAGCATGTGATACAACTGGCATGTAAAACAAGCAGACCACTGACCTGGGAAGGTAAAACTGATCATTGGGAAGGAATTTTTCTGATAATGGTCTTCAGCTATTCTATCATCTTTTGGCAATACAATAAACCTGATTCTGCAACTGAATAATATATATGGTATAATACAAAAGTTTATAAAATGTATGTGTACCATGCTACAAAAAATGGAAAAACTAACCTGTCAAAAAAGACTGTTAGAGAGAGGAAGGACAGCTCTCCCAACCCAGCACTAACACTGGCAAACATCACCCCTAAAAAGAAAGTAGTACATATTTACATTAAACTATGGTTTACCAAGCATACAAATACAAGGTAGCATATGAAATCCATTGAAACTAGGTTTGGGGATTGTAAATAATCACATTCTTTGAAGCAAACAGCAGAAAGTAAATGTGATGTAATGTGGAGTGATGAAAATGCCAATAGCACCAGTACCCAGAATGCTCATTGTTACATTAGAAGAGAAAGACACCATCAGGAAACTGGTAGCTGCCGTAGCAACACACGTCAACACACGGAACCTGCCAAACAACACAACAGAACAATACATTACAATTGCAGCTGGATTGTCTTCCACAAAAGTGAGCAA
Organism: Chitala chitala; assembly: GCA_025773905.1. NCBI lineage: Eukaryota > Metazoa > Chordata > Actinopteri > Osteoglossiformes > Notopteridae > Chitala > Chitala chitala. The sequence continues at coordinate 35,754 of JABJVR010009865.1, forward strand.
GGGACAGCAGGAAAGCATTACAAATGTTTACCCGTAAGGAAATTTATGGATGAAGAAGGGTGCGACAGCTTTGATGAGAAGGGTGGGAAGTATGTCTGCCACCAGAATAGCCTGACACAAAAGAAACAAATAAAAATGACAACAACCCTTTACACCATCCTGTGATACAACCTAAGGTCAAAGAAAGCCACTTACCGCAGTAGATAAAGGGTTACAGTCATAGATACTGCTGTTTCTGCTGGCGTTACCTTCCTCCACACGGTACCGAAGCGAAGCTGTTGACTGGAAAAGCACGCCATGAAGGACTGGCTATGAATAGCAGGAACAACTTAGTACGAGATTACTACAAACTTAACATTTACACAATGGGCTCCACGCTGTAGAGTCCACGATCAACACCTTGTCCATTTTAAAGTTTATATGCCATAGACACTTAATGTCGCTAATATTTACTTATACTAAATACACGGGCACAAAGCTATACAGAAGCAACAACACCTGCAATTTCGATACGCTTTACCTCTGTCTCTTGACTCTCGTTAGGAGGACGAACTGGCGATGTGCTGTTCTTCGTTTCCTGCTGTTTGAGTATATCATGGGCAGCACTCAGCATCACCACATACGCAAAGTTGTTGCAGAGGCCCAGCAACCTGAAGGCAAAGCAGGGGAGACGCTAGTGTCATGTATCGGCTGTGCTGGCTGTATCTAAAAACCAAGTATAACTACATACAAAGCTTTTATAGATACATCTATAAAAGTTTAAAGTTTAAAGGAAATACTTACCAAAATCCGCATATATTCCTCCCGGACGTCCAACGACCTTTTGATAAGATCAATACGAATCAATAAAAATAACATAGAAACAGGTGTCTACTTTAGACTGGAGTAAATTAAACTTAAACTTGAGTAGTCAGCATTACCTCTGACATCGCTAAAAATTTTCAAAATGACTTACCGGTACTTCCACTGTCAGCGGCTCCATTTGTGCTATCCATGATCCTCGTTAAAAACCTCAGTAGTTAGCATACATGCACCGCGATTTTGTGAGAACTGCCCTTTTGTAGGTGTTTCACGATGGTGAAGACAAGATAAATCCTGAATTTGATTTCCAGCGTGTCGTCTCTGTTTCACCCTATTACAGAAATTAAATGTCAGGCCAAAAAGTTAAAATCACGCCTTCCATATCATGATGTAACTTTACATTTAACTGGGTGTACAACACGTCTCAGGTGAACAACAGAATAAGTGCGTTTGTATTTCCCCCTCACCATTATAAAAAGAAGAATCGAAAAACTTTCATGTAAACACGCATCGTGTAACACTGAAACTCGCCCCCGGAATTTGCGTTTATGACGTTCGTTCCGCAAAGATATTTTAATTGTACGGTTTCCTCCCTCAGTCACCCTAAAGTTATGCTGATTAGGTCGATTGGACAATCCAAACCGCCGTGTTCGCGCGCGCGTGCTTCCGTCAGTGAGCCCTACGATGCGTTGGCACCCTGTCCAGTGCATATGCTTTCTTGCACCCTAGATTGGCTGGGGTTAGGCTCCAGGCTACCCATGAGCCAGCAAAGAATAGACTGCTGATTAACAAGCTGTGAATCACCAGAAGCAGCACGTTAGACTAATACTTGTGCTGCTGTACAGTGTTTCTAAGGCCTCCCATTTAATGCTGTACTCATAATCTGGTTTCTCCAAACCAGTACATCTTTGTTACATTTAGAATACAAAGTATAGATACAAGGTATTATGATAAATTGTGGCACAGGTCTACATAAAATTAATTAGCCTTTTACTATTTAAATCACCATCAGTAAGTCCAGAAACCATTTACATCTGCTTTAAGTACAACAGCTGTGCCTGCAAGCCCATTTAAGATGTTACAAAAAAAAAAAAAAAACCCCACTTCATGGCAAAAACACAATTTAAAAATAACAGAACACCAGAAACATGGAAGGTGAACAGGATAATTTATTTCAGTATACAGTATATGGTAACGTACAAATACTTTCCCCAAGATGGCATTTAAGGCAAGCAAAGCAGCCACTACAGTACTGCAGTGTATCACGTATGTAGCAGATGAACAGCCACCGCGTTACAGCACACAAATACAACACGAACCTCACTGGGGAGGAGTGTACAGGCACAAATACGCAGGAGAAAATTTCCTGTGAACAAAACGTATTCACTGTGTTCTTCCCTAGGCACAAGAAAGCACTGTCTAGTGATCCTGCGCATGTAGATAAACTGTGACTGAGGAATAAGTGCTGAGGGATCATGGCTGCTGAAAGTGGGCATGGCCAATGAATGTGCACACAGGAGGCTCCACTTCAATAAGCATGGTTAGCCACGAACAAGGAGTCCCCGGCTGCTGCGCCCTTGTCCCCAGAGGACACATACTTGCCGACTGCAGCTTGGCTGTTGCCCTGTGAAAAAAAGGGGCAGAAAGGATATAGGTTTCAGTATGACCATAATCATTACCTTGGGTAACAGGCCAGCTGAGTGACTAATTATCCAGGTACAGGATCTGTGCCTACCATGGCCCTCTTGATGTATTCCTCCTGGCAGGCCTTGCCATTCTCCTTCTTTCCTCCCCAGGCTTTGAGTGCAGATGCCTGCAGGGCACGTCCGTATGAGAATGTGAGGGCCCATGGCTTTTGCAGGGGACACTGGTTAATGGCATTCAAGTTGATGGTTGCCTCCTCCTCACTCTGACCGCCAGACAGGAAGGTGATACCTGAGAACGAGAAGGAAAGTGTCAGTAGCACATTGTCATACACGAACACCTGCCACATGTGCATGTGAGTTCATGTATGTTATAGCTTTATAACCGATTACATATAATGCTGGGACATGGATACAAGGTGTGATCATGTATATTTTTTATACCTGCCTATGTGCCTGCCAGGGTGACTGGGTGTGTGCGTGTGTTCTCGCCTCACTTACCAGGAACTGCAGGGGGCACCGTGCGGCGCAGCGCAGTGACAGTTGCCATGGCGATCTCCTGGGCAGAGAACTTCTGTGGGCAGGAGTGACCAGCTGTCACCATGTTGGGTTTGAGCAATGTGCCTTCCAGGTAGACGTGGTGGTCTGACAGAGCCTTGTACACTGCAGCCAAAACCTTCTCCGTCACATACTGGCAACGTTTCAGGTCATGTTCACCATCGGGTAGAATCTCAGGCTCCACGATGGGCACAATGCCATGCTAAGGATGGTATTAAACATATATCAGCCACAGCTTCAACAGCTCGCACCCACTCTGAACACAGTAAAACAGAAACGTAACACATGAAGATTAAACTGGTTATATATTCTATTGATAGAGTTATTTAATATTGCATATGAAGGAAGGGAAGGGGAAGGGAATTGTGTTTATGGTCAAGTATGTTTGTCACATACAAGGAATTTGTCTTCTGCATTTAACCCATCCCCCTGGGGGGAGCAGTGAGCAGCCATACATGGTGCCTGGGGAGCTAGTGCTGAGTGTATTGCTCAAGCCTAGTATAAGCTGCATGTGCAGCTGAAATGCAGAATTGGTAAAAGTATTGACTTTACACACTTTCCATAAAGCCTTCATTATTACATTTATGGATGACCTTGTCCAGGTCATAGTCATAATTTACTGGGCTCAGGTTTAACTAATTTTTAACACTGAAATGCAGTGTCAATGGCAGCAACTGCCAGGCACAGCTCCGTGGCTCACCATCTGACAGATGCTGGCATATCTGGCCAAGACATTAGCGTTTTCAATGATGGCCAGGTTTGAGGGTGTGGTGGGCGTGATCTTCAGCACACAGCGCCACTTGGCAAAGTCAGCACCGTCCTTCTTGTACTGAGCACAGCGCTCATAAAGCCCATCTAGACCTGAAACAATCAACCAAACTTTATTTGCACAGCACTTTTCATACAAGTTAATGCAATTCAAAGTGCTTTAAAATGGAGGGGAAACAGTGACAAATACTGTGCATTTAACACTCATTTTCCCCTCATGTCACTGAACTTTTACAGCACTTACTGTTGGTGTCTATACACCTGTGTGGTCTCACCTTGAGTGGTGGTCTCGCCATTGGTGCCCGCCAGAGGGACAACGCCCTTGTCAACCTTGATGCCTACCACAGCGCCCTTTTCCTTGACGATTTGTGGGAAGGGCTTGCCACTGTCATCCTTCTGATACAGGGTCTCGTGAAAGAAGATGACGCCTCCAATGCACGAGTTCACACGGTCATCAGCTGTGAACAGCAGCTGGCGGTACAGCCTGCGGTTCTCCTCCGTATTCTCGGCATTGATGCTCTGGAAACGCTTAGCGACGCTACCTGAATGGGGGGGGGGATACACCATGCCTTCATTAAAAATGCTGCATATGTGATTGAGGCAAATACGATATTTATGTTTGGACAAACAGACAATTGCTCTTTTGGGTGTATGCCAAATGAAGTTTGTCTGTTCAAGTCCCTAGAAGGATTGTGCTGTTAAATTCTTGAGTAGGGCCTACAAACTCAACTTTTCCAGTACCAACTACATAAATGACTAATACAGCAGAGAAATGTGGGGGGAGACTTCCCTACCTGCTAAGTAACACGGTAACATGAAGTAACCTCTAGCCACACTGAATCATAGCCTTTCCTGTTTGTAAAACACAAGGTCTCTCAAATGGAAACCTCAATGAGTTACAAAAATTGCAAATATTTTAAAGTCCCAATTGTTTTATTGAACAAAGGTCATACAACCAAACCCAAGAGGGCACCAGCTAATTTGGATGGAATCAGAATGCTGTGCAATTTTCTTTATTTTGGTAGGTCATCAACATGTTCATTTACCTGTGGATTCATCAGCGGCCAGGATACCCTTCCCAGGAGCAACGATCTTCTGAGCAATGTCACTGAGCTCCTTCTTTTGCTCAGGGGTCAGAAAAGGGTACGCGTGTGGCATGGTGACTCTGCAGATTTTACACACACGAAAGGCTTATCTGAGCTGGGTACTACATAAACTTTCTGAATAACAAGCATACCATTAGTAGCCTATTAAACAAACACGTTTCCCAGCAGCTCCATCTCAGACTCAGATGCTCCAACAAGTCGACAGACCGAACAAAGGCTGACAAATGGATACGACAACCATGACTACTCTAAAACGTGACATTAAGTAACGTTTAGCCAAATCCGGAAGGGAAGGGCTGCGATATTAAGCATAATTAAAATATACGTTAATGATAGAAAACCTGAATAAAATACATTTAAGAAACGGTTCGAGTCCTTAAAAACGTTTTTAAGTACATTACTATTAAAACTGGATCTCGCATTCAGATTTTTATTTTTTTTTATGTACGCCAGTGGATGTTGATAACGTGGCTTAATTTGAGGACGTGTAATATGGACATTCATTAAATAAAGTTAAATATAAACATAAACGCATATACAATTCATGGAATGTATTTCTATAAAGACTGTTTTAAAACCCTTTATAGTAAAAATTTTTCTTTATACGCGCCCCTGTCCTTGGCGTTGCATCAATATGACCTTGTGCTACCCTGTTCCGGGATATCATGCTTATACCCATGTATTCAAAGATGAGATAATTAGAACGATTTTTAATCAGCAATTTATCGATTAATGTCTGATGTTAACAAATAAAACGCTCTATTTAGCTCGTGTTTAAACAATTTGAAGCATAACTCACCAGCAACTTGATACGCGAAGCGCAAACTGCAACTAGTGCTCCGGGCAAACGCAGGCTAGCGCGAAGCAGAACACTTTAATACTGGGGGGAAGTCACATGCGCCAGGAGGCTGAGGACCGAAAAGGCCGGATGACGGAGAATGGGGGCTGGCGCTGGAACGTGTGCTCCAACACCGTATTGGCCACGTAAAGTTTTTGGCCTCCAACCACGCAGGCACCTCGCTGTGATCGACGCGCGTGATTCGCTAGGTGAGCAAACCGCAGCGGCGCTATCATCCAGATTGACAGGTGAGAGGGCGTGGTTTATGATGACGATTAGGGTGATGGAAGAACCGTCTACGTGATATCTCGCACACTCCACTTCTTGTGCGCTTGATGTGAGTAGGTGTGTTGAGTAAAAAAAAATTGATGAATTTTGCCATACGAACTTTTATTTAAACTGAAACCTTGCTGCAATACAGGATTTTTAGTGATCAGTTTTGTGGTTTGATTTAATGTATTTTATATTTATTCTTCCAAAATTGAGATAATATTGTAGGCCTACTTGTTAATTATGAAGGATACTGTTGGATTTAGGCAGCACGGTGGCGTGGTGGTTAGCACTGTCGCCTCACACCTCCAGGCCTGGGGTTTGATTTCCGCCTTAGGTCTGTATGCGTGGAGTTTGCATGTTCTCCCTGTGCTTGGTGGGTTGTCTTTGGGTTCTCTGGTTTTCCTCTCACAGTGCAAGTTAGGCTGTTTGGTGATCTGTGTGCCCTGTGGTGTGTTGGTGCCCTGCCCTGGGTGTCCCCTGCCCTATGTCTCCTGGGATGGGCTTAAGGCTTCTTGTGACCCTTAACAGGATGAATTTCATGTCCAGTGTATCCATATAGTTAGATTATCAATGTATAACAGTTCAGTAATGACTTCTGGAAAACAGGGGGTTAAATATCTTATACTTACAATATCATGAAATATCTTCACACTTTTAGGCAGAAGGTACTTAAACTTTGCTGGAATGTGGGTGAATAATCAAAATAATTAAAAAAGACCTGCCAGAGTCGTGTTCAAGAATCTCTATTTCAAGTATCTGACTTGTGCAAAATTTGCTAATAAATCCTTTATCCTTTTATAGCCGGTCCCTTCGGACAACACTTTCCATTTGGTTTGGTTACCAGCTTGTATTAGGAGAGCTATAATATATAAGCTGTCTGAGAAAATAAGAAATATAATCCTTTACACACTGTTTTAGTCAAGGGAAAATACTGTATTTTACATGGATGTATTTTATGTGTAGAGATCTTTATAAATTTGATGTTACAGCTACTGTTTATTTGCGCCGGCCGTATAGGCGAGAGGTTGATAACTTGTAACTCTTCCACTCCTCTAAAGTAGCATCCCTGTAATGGGAGACGGACCAAAATTAACTCTTTTGGGCTCTTTTGGCAGTGAAGGATGCAGACCACTGGTATAGGCAAATGCCAGAGGTGCTGCCTGTCCATTGGGGTGCCACTGATGCCCCAAATGGGGGAAGAAGAAAAATGTAAGGGGCACCAGCTAAAATCTTGCCTTCATTGCTCAGGGCCAACATTGCCTGTAGTACGCCATAGTATTTTTCCACTCTATTGTCATTTGTGTAACATTGTTCTTGTCATTAGTGATTTTGAACTTTGTTATATTTGGTTGTATTATTGTCTCAAATTACTCTCAGAGAAATCATCTATTTTCTCTATTATGTGTGAGAACTTGTGCAGAACTTGCTTTTGCCCTCTTGACAGTGGGTGCATGAGACCCCTGTTAGTTTGAGGTCACCGCTACATATTTTTAAAGCTTTGTACTTCTATACTGAGCTTGTGTCCTCATGTTTCATGTCTACACATCTCACCTTATCTCTTTTTTGTAATCCAGGGGTGCCCAACACTGGCTATCTCAAAACGAAATGCCACGGGAGTAAGATTTTATTTAGTTAAAACAATTTTTGTACACCTCACTTGTTGTCTTAAGGTGGTATGTCAGTCAGAGGTGCGAATTAAAAACAAGGTGTAATATGTGTAAGATTGTGGCCTTTGAGGAGGAAGGTTGCACAACCCTACTTTTTGGTGAAAAGCACATTCCAACTGTTTTAGCACTAATGCAAAGCTAATCTTTGACATGCAGTGCTGTCCTGACATCACAAAATCACATCAAAGACACTACTTAATTTGAAATATTAAACCTGTGCAATAGCACTAACTTTTTAGTAGCAAAACGTACATTAGTACACAAAATTTTGTGTATGAAAATTTAAACATAATTTAAACATAATACTGGAAAAAATACAATTTTTCTAAATATGAAAGCTGTTAACCCGAGCAGAATGACCTTACCTTAATGGGGAGATGTGCAGACAGGCAGGCCTGTGGGAGAGGGCTGTTCAAGTATGAGAAGTTCAGACCAAAATGGGCCACACCCCCCTGCCAGTCTGCAATGACATTTATCCTTTACCATGACCCCTCACATTTGAGTGACCTGGCTAATCTTAGCGGCAGCCAGCAACTGGAGAAGGACAGTGACATTCACAAAGAGATGCTGAGAGAAAAAAAGTTAGGCCTTCTTGGATGACACTTGAACTTTGACAAAAGTCACAGAAGCAGAGGCATGAAGAGAAACAGAGTGAGTGAGCATGTTTAATTTTGGAAAAGTACGTGGGATAAACTTAATAGGAGAGAAAATAACTGGTAAAAGTGGAACAGAGAACAGCAGTGTCTCGTGTGAAGGGAAATGGACAAAAACACACACAGGGCATACCACCTAGCCGATCAGATCAGAATTGTTGGAAATTGTATGTATCATTACTTCATACAAAAGGAAGTGTTTGTGTAAGGTAAAATCTGTACATTAACAGAATAATTTCAGAATGAGGGAAAGCATGGCTTTTGACCAGTATGGAAACACAGGAAATGATGAAGCCTGTCTTGTAACCTTCAGTCCAGGCCAGATAAAATGAAAAGTCTGCACACCCTAAAGGTAAATGTGGTGAGTACAATAGATTCTCCAGGTCTGCGCACTGTTATGGCGTAAAACACAGCTGGTAATACCACACCCTGCACTTTCCTTCCTTGTTACACTATCTCACATTTCACAGTTTCAGTTGCATAAATTCCTATCATTGGGCTTTGTGCAACATAGAACATGCTTTAACATGTTGTGTGCCAGAAAGAACGTGTCTTAAACTTTTGACTAGCTTTCTCTAACAATGCTAGTTCGTTTAATCAAATATTAGTGAATGGACACCACCAGAAACAACTGTATAATTCCATGTTATTTACTGAACTCTTCTTTAGTAAAAAAAAATATATATATATTACATAATGTGATATTAGTTAATCATTTTAAGACGGCCAACTCAAGTATTAGCTGATATTAAAAAGATGAAGTTTTTAAACAGGTAATTAACGTTTGACTCAATTTACCCACCTGTCTGTTTGAGCAAGAAATGTTGGGACACCCGTCAAAGGACGCAAGCTCACAATGCTACTGGGTAAAGTAGTTTAGGGCTTGCCGATCTGCTGATGGGTGAACCCAACCGTAACAGACAGGGGAGGGGGAATTGTAGTAGGGAGATATTTATATAAATGTGTTTATTTATTGTGATGTATGAAGGTGTATTGATTGATTGTTGTAAATGTATTATATGGTATTTTATCTTTACAAAAGTGAGTATTGAAAAAAAGTGAGTATAACAGCTTTATATTAATTTTGTAATAATTGTAATGTCTTAAAATGGTTTCGGCCAGCAACTATTTAAGGAAGTTAGGCAAGGCTTCTCAGGCTCAGACATTTTTTGTTGCTGAAGAAGTGTGATTGGTAGGGTCCCTCTGATTGTAGTTGATTTGTTGAAAGCCATGTATTATGTTGTTTAGCTATTGATGTGTTCATTTTCCTTTAATTTGTATTTTTCTTTGTTATTATTTTTGGGCACTGTGCACTGGCTGGATCTTTTGAAAAGCTGGAGCAGGATGTACTGAGAGATGACATAGTCACTGCTATTCACCTCACCATGGACATTCACCCTGATTGTTCTTGCTGAAAGCAGCCTGGTGGCTCATTGGGTAGAACATCAGGCTGGGATGGGAAAGTCTCCTGGCTTGAATCCCCTCTCAATCATCAGGTGTGTCCTTGAACAAGACACTCTGAATGAGCTCCCTGGGTACCAAATAATGGCTGTCCACTACTCCCCAGAGGATGGGTTAAATGCAGAGAATGAATTTTTCTGCTGTGGGAGTAATAGCAAATTTTTTTGTTGAGTCAGTGCTGAGTTGTGAGTTATTTTTGCAATACTTTGTAGATAAAATTAGGAAAGTTAGGACTCTCATTGTATCCCCAATCATGATCCTTGTACTGCTAGTTCATGTCTGACTGCTTTCGATCAGAGGCGGCACGGTGGCGTGGTGGTTAGCACTGTCGCCGCGCATCTCCAGGCCTGGGGTTCAATTTCCGCCTTGGGTCTGTGTGCGTGGAGTTTGCATGTTCTCCCTGTGCTTGGTGGGTTTTCTCCG
>JABJVR010009876.1:0-45924 GCA_025773905.1 Chitala chitala
CTGGGATGGGCTCCAGGTTTCCCCGCGACCCTCACCAGGAATAAGCGGTTAAGATAATGGATGGATGGATGAAACCCAAGTAATTTTTCCTGACTAGTAACTTTGTACCAAGCACATGACTTCATTGACTCAAATAACTTCACAGGTAAAGGAAAGTGATAGGAGTATTACTTTAACTAGGCATCTCACTTCAAAACAGCACCAGATAAGACCCAGCTAGCCTTTTGTCTCATAGTGGTAACATTCCACTCTTAAAAGAACAGAGCATACATTTAAAGAAAGTTGTCATTTGTAACACTTTGCCACATTGTGAGGTAAACCTGTGCGTTATACTTGGGTGTTAGACATTTATATAATTACAAAACTTGAGATGTACTTAAAGCTTGGGTGCATAATGTATTTGATATTTTAGGAATGATGGATTTACCATAAAATGTTTTTCTCATTTCACTAGTGGTTAATTTTTATAATTTCCTTTCTCAGTAATATGACAGGCCCATTCCTGTCTGAAGTATATTACATGTTTGTAGATAATTAATACCACGTGACCCTGTTCCCCAAAGGCAGATTTAATAGGGCCATTAGGAATACTAAGAACTATACAACCTGCAGGTGTTGACATAAAGAATGTAGCGCGGAAGTGTGTGTAGCAGTTTAAACTAGTATAAACTGAACATTAAAACAGTTCTTCCCAAGGGCCTGTACTTCCTCAGCCGTTTGTGGCCTTTTGCGACTTGTGGGGAATGTGAGCGTGACCTATAATAACTACGGGAACATCAGTGATGAATAACCACTAAAGAGAAGACGACGGACATGAAATAAACACGACAGAGTAAATTGGGGGGGGGCAGATATGTGTAACCTTTTGATCATGTTCAGAGACAAGATCTTAATGTAAAGTGTAGAAGGGCACCATAGAGGGGTGAAACCTAGGACAATTCCAAGGGCTTTATGACTGACAGGGCCCCTCAAAAATATCCTTATACAACAATATCCTTCATGGCCCAAAATCTCTAATGGTGACCCTGAGTATAGAGAAGTCAGGGGAGATTCACATCCAATTAATCAGGCAAGGTGCATGGGGAAAGGGCTCGCTTTTCATTTACTAGTCTGCATGAATGAGTGTCCCTAACGTGTGCTTCCAGGTACTGACCCTGAGGCTAACATTCACCTGCTTAGCAGCAGAGATTCCGATTCTAGCAGTACTGTTTTAGCTCTAACACTCCTCATATGTGTTCTCTTCTAGAAAAAACTCAGCAAAACCCTACACCATGCAAACCAGCACCAGACTGGGACGCAACGCCTACAAAGAACAATACATGTTCCTGTACAGGTGGTCCTTTTATTCACTTTCACGTGAGGCGGTACAGCCATTCATTTGTTATTGGTTTGATTTTTGTGTGTGTGTGTGTGTGTGTGTGTGTGTGTATAAACATTGTCACATGTCAGAAAATGTGCAGCTCAGTGTATAATGGGTTATTTGGTTCTGTGCTTCTAACAGAGAGAATATGGTGAAGCTGATAGACTCGTATCAGTATGAAGACACCCAGGAGGGTGATGAGGACGCCTTTGCCAGGGAACCCTATATTCTACGCTTCAAATGTTTACATACAAGTGAGCTGACAAACCTCATGGTAATAGGCAACATGTGTACAATGATTAGCGTGTATGCAGATCATAGGTAACTGAAGCTATACGGTTGGTTTCTATATTCCATGAAAACTAGAAAAGTAAAACCATGAATTTTGTGCATGAATATTTAGTCTTCTTTCAGTATTGTTCTGCTTCCTACCTAGAACTGAATGACTTGGTGATCATCCCTGTGCACACCAAGCCAGAAGATTCAGTCAAGGAGATAGATGAGCTGTATGATGTTACCATGGCGGTGAGGGAGAAATGGAAGACTGATGTAGGTGTTACTCCTCAATCTACCATGTTGCAGTGACTATCTTTAATGTGACTTTCAGGGAACTTCATCAACTATATAATATCACCGTGGTGGTGTAGAACAAGTGGTACGCTGGCATACAGATACGATTTTTGAAGTGCGCGCCTCTCACTGCTGCAGACATCACTCTGACATGTATGCCAATGATGAATGCCCAGTGCCAATTAATTAATGGTCTCCTGTGCGGAATGTGGAGTAACATTTTGTGTAAAAACATGGTCGTAAAGTGAAATTATGCAGTTAAGGACAGTAACCGCTGACTTCATTATTGTTTTTAAAAAGTAAACATTTATTATACTATTAAAAGTTAGTATTTATTGTGTCCACATGTTGCTTGAGATAACATGCAGATAGGTTGGGATGACTCTACTTGATGTCGAACAGTTGCTGCCATTGTTCTGTTATTACTTGTAAAAATCCTGATTTGTTTCCCTGAGAGCAGGTCACACCATCCTTTCAACGCTGTTGCGAAAGGCGCTATATAAAAATAAATGGAATTGGGATTTACTGGCATGGTCAATACCCTATAAAAAATAACTTTGATAAATAATTTGGACACCACAGGTGCCTGTGTTTTACATATACAGTACTAGTTAATACCAACTGAATGCAGAGGTACTGTGTGTGTGTGAGCAGCAAACAAAGGTTTGGCAAGGAGGGTTTGAGCAGTTGCTTCATGTCAATGTCTCTCTCAGAACATCATGATCCTGGGAGACTTCAATGCAGATGGTTCGTATGTGTCCAAGTCAAAGATGAAGTCAATCAGAATCCGCACCGATAAGAACTTCCACTGGCTGATCGGCGATGACGTGGACACCACGTCAAATGATGGCAACGATAACACCTATGACAGGTAGCCAAGTCCGTTTGTCCTGGTGCTAAAATTCTCACATGAGAAAGGCAATGTCTTAAACAAACATAAGTAACAGATATATTTTTGTACATGTGTAGCAAAAGAGTTGTATGAGGATATAGGTTATTAAAATACATTTTGTGAAGGATTCCATTTTTTAAAATATGTTATTTATATTGCTACTGCTTTCTGTTTTTATTTACCTTTTATACATGCATACAGGATTGTGGTTTATGGGGACACAATGCTGAAAGCCATTGATGAAGGCTCAGCCAAGCCCTTCAACTTTGACAAAGAGTTTGGTCTGACAGAAGAAGAGGTGAGTGTCATGACAAAACAAGCGGCGTGAGGAGAAACGTTGTCCGTGAGGCGCGTGTGTGAATACGGCTCAGTGAAGAGTTACCACAACAGCCGAGAAGGCATTGCCTTGGCTGACCTGTTGGTGTTTCGTTTGATCAGGCTACGAAAGTGAGTGACCACTACCCTGTAGAAGTGAAGCTGAAAGTGAAGTGACGACTTCGCTGAAACACACCTTTGCTTCCGGGAAAAACATCTAACGGAGCTGGTATGCAGCATTGTTACTAAAACAAATGCAAAGAAAATGTTTTTATGACTGAGAAAATTGACCTTTTAATTTTGTTTAAAAAAAAAAAAAAAAAACCAAATATGGAAAGCTTATGAAACGCATTTTAAAAATGTACACTAACGTGCTAATAGGGGGGAAAAACACTGTACATGAAGGTTTCTTGTCATTAAAACACATAAAACTATTTAAGGACAGCAGCCGTTTTGTTTTCCAGCAGATCATTTTTATTTGCCCAGTGAAACCATAAAAATCTACACTTTAAACACAACTTGGGTTTATCTCAGTCTCTCCAACAGACACTGGTCCTCAATCGGTTATTATGGTTCCCGACTAGACTGATAATTCTGTAGGTTTTGCTGTCTTTAAGAGCGTCTGAGCATCGTGAGAAACTCGTCTGCCGTTCGAGCAGTGAGACAGAGGGGTGAAACACATCGCAGGAGTGCCGTTTTACACCAGCTTCAGCTTTATGGCGTGGCGTGACAAACGGAATGAGACATTTTTAATGAGCTGCCATTTCAAAAATGAGACTTAAACCTGAACAAAGCACCACTCGCCTTGACTTTCAGTATTGTCAGATTAGAACAACCTTAAGTCTTAGAAGATGTGGAGTTTCTAAACCTGTTCCCAAGATGAAATGAATGAAGCTTTCATTAAAAGGTGAAGTAACACTATAACAAATATATATGGATCACTGCACATGTTTCGTGTCAGAGTTTCTGTGCAAGCTGGAGTGTGTTATTTGACATTCAAGTACTGTGAGCTACAGGCCAGGCTTGCAGGATCTATGCTGTTGACTGGGATTACCTGAATACTAAGAGGTTTACTGAAATACACTTTGTAGGCCAAAGCGTTAAGTGAATAATCACCTTCTGAACTCTCCCGAGGCCAACAAATGTAAACGCTACAGCTTTGGTCTGACAGCATCTCGTCCTCCTTGCAGAAAAACTACAATGGCTGCGGCTTTGGCTTCTGGCAAATAGTGACCGAAGGTGTCAAATTACAATCATTTAAAATGACACAGTTCAAAGGATTTGCTACTGCTGTCACACAGGAACAAGTGTATTCAAGATGTCAGGTCATGAATTTTGTACAGGGTGGTTATAAAGATTCCCAATTCAGAACTTTCTGTAACTTTAACCAATAAGTAGAACGGCACCAAAATTTGTACATATTCCATTTAAGGCATGGAGAGAAGCATTGTGCAAAAAGATGTAATTCCAAACTGTGCCACTGGTGGAAAAGATGAAGCTGCACATGTATTTTTCTATCAGTTACTATTCCAGTTGTGTGACTACAATTTTTTTTTCCTGGAAACCTGCTCCCTGTTCCTTATATCAGGGGTACCCAAGTACATGTATTAGAGGTCCACTTACCAAATTTTCCCTGCACCATAGGTCCAGAAAATTCCAAAAACTGCAGAACTATACATGAACAGCATTTCTGTATTAATGAGAAAGTTTTGAATATACCATTTTTAAATATCTCAGCTCCAACATCTGACCACCACTTTGCTAACAGCGGCGACTAGTGGGCTGCTTAAAGATGACAGGTTATGCAACACTGATGCGATGTGATACAGGGAAATGCAGTCCGGGTCCGGTTATAAACGTTTGTTCTGGGTCTGGATTGAACTGTAATTCGGTCCGGATGCGGACCTGAGCCTGCCTGTTGAGTATGTCTGCCTTTTATAGCTACAGTGAGCTGTAAATAGGGAAACATAATTATAACCACTCTGTTTAAAATAATGAATCCCATTAGAGTGAAAATTTCAGTGAAAACCTCTTGGTTTAAAAGTAAGAGGAGTGTGTATACGCAACATGAGAGCACCAAAGTTTTTAAAATAACTTTTCATTGTCATGCTAGCAGAAATTCAGCTTTTTTTTCCTATGTGAAATGTTACGTACTGTAATGTAAAGTATGAAAAGTAACGTTCCCTGCCAACATGAAGTATGTGTCCCTATCATATACGTAACAAAATTCTCCCAAAAATATTGACTTTATTCCATTTTTTCCCATCCCCTTTTAACACAGAAAGGGGTTACATACATTCGGTACTGCTGTCTGTCCTTTTACAGATAGTTCATATCATCACGATTCTCTACATCTCACTTCATACGTTATATTGAAAGGAATGGCTCTTGTCTACACAGCCAATGAAGCTGCAAGTTTGATGATGGAAGATAGTGGTCAGCACTTCACATCCCTTAAAGGACACCAGCTGTAGCACAATGTGGTGTGGTCATCTTGGTTTGTGGTCATCGGTGGGACTCAACAGAAAGTCAACGTCTGGTCCCTCTCTGGACCATGATCTTGCCGTACAGTCCAGACGGACATGTCCAAAGTGACAATGCAAACACACCTGAGAATCACTTGCACAAGTTCATCTTGTCTCTAAACTGGACGGCGCTTCTCAAAACTACCCTGTACAGTGCAACACAGACATGTACCTCCCTCAGGTCCTTCAACCCCATGCCAGACCTTCATGCACTGTCGTGTGCCGTTTGACTTTCTGTGCTTTAGTATTGTAATGTAAGTACGGTCTGCTTCTACTCTCTGATTTAACAACTAAGGTCTCCAGTACAGTCAGCACCTGTTGCTTGCAAGATGTTTTTTCCAGTTCAAGTAGAGGCTTGGGTCTTCTGAAAGCAGCTACAGCTGTAAGAACTCAGTACTGAAAAGCATCAGACTCTGCGCCAACTGAGCTGTCTCAACACGACATCTAGACTGAGCTTTCAAGTTAGAAAGGAAGCAAGCCTGAAAATGCAGCGCAGCACAAAGCCAGAGGGGCTTCATCTCAAGGTCCTGAGAGGTTCAAAAGTTCTCCTCTCCATGGACCCCCCACAGACTCAATACAAATAGTGTCCAAAGAATCTGATTACACAAGTCCCAGTGTGTGTTTGGCTCTGCTGGTTATACTGGTGGAGGCAAATGGCACATTCTGGGCTGTGATGTCCTCACCGGTGGGGGTGGAGGTCGCCTAGGTAACAGAGACACGGAAGCTCAAACACACGACTTCAAACAAGACAGTAACATCACATGATGGTTGACGTAACTGAAGGCAAGGTGGCTGCTTCCAAAAGAACCGACCGAGCAGGAATAACAGCAACGTGTGGAGTGTTGGAGGAAGGGAAGGACGCGCTGTCAGTTTGCTGCAGGAACACCGCCGACGTGGGACGACCCGAAGCAGCGTGCGACTGAGACTCGGCACACTGAGGTTTCTTTGGGGGAGGTGGCTTAGGAGGCCCACGGCTCTGAAACGGGCAAATGCAAAACATCAGCGGTAGGAAAGTGCAACGATTCAAAGTAAGACACTTGTACAAACACAATACGTTCAGAGGTCACTTGGAGCCTAAGTGATCACCCCGCCCCATCCCCTACCATCCCATCCCCTCCCTCCTGCCACCTTGGTACCTGGCTGCCTGTGAGCACAGGGTCAGGTGGGAGAGGCCTGTTCGGAGGAGCTGGACGTTCCACTGCCAGCTGGAACAGCAGACGAGCGACAGGAACACAGTAACAGCGGTAAGGCTCACCAGCGACCACGCACCACAGCGGCTTGCCGCTTAGAGCAGCATACAGGGTCACGACTGAGCGCTGCTTCATCTACAGCCCACAATGTGCACAGAGGCAGCCTGGGAGATGTAGTCCAAAAGCAGTCGGAAGCCACGTTATGCCAGGCACAGGAACTAAGCGGGGTGCCACCAGTGTTGTTGTCTTTCATTTTTGACAAATTCAGTTTAACACAGACTGCTGGATCGTTATGAAATGTTTTGGTGCAATTTAAATGCCCAACAATAAGACATCTCAATGTGTTCATTCATTGCCTGGCGAAATCACTTATCACACAGCAAGTCTACATCTGCTGCCAGGACTCAGCTCCTCACACATTGTGAAAATGCAAGCGCAACACACTGTTAGACTCAGTGCACATGAAGGCATCTAAACACAGGCACATACAAGACAGGACAATCACCATGACACTTGCATTGCAATCAAAGCTTTGGCCAAGACGCTACATATAATCCCACCATGACCAAGCACATGTAACACATTGATCACTCATTAAAGTAACTGCAATGACGGAGCAGACAGCGGCTGGAAATCTCCAAGCAAAGACAACTGATTCATTCTCGACTTTTTACAAGCACAGACACAGAAACCAACTGAAGCTGAAACGAAATTGCACCGAGCAGTCCGATCACTGCTGCCCAGACCTGCTCAAGCTGTACCTGGCTGACTTTGGGAATGGGGTCAGGGGGCAGTGGCTTGTTCGGGGGTGCTGGCCGTACCCCTTCTGACTGAAACAGCAGACAGAACAGGAGGAAATATAGAGGCGAGATGAGTACACACCACCTGCTCTGAACCGTCCCCAAAATGGCTCAAGGGCACATGTACCACTACAGCTAGGGCCCAACTGCTTGCCAGGGTCGGCAAGAAATAACAAACTGGTGACCTGCCAGTTAGATGTGGAACACCTTCTCCTTCCCCTGTCATGCAACAGTTAGTAACCATTAGTGCAAGGTAAGTATATTAATGTTAACGGAATAAAAAATATGGTGTAGTAAACTGAACAGAAATTACTTTTTTCTATGTTGCACAATGTACATCCCATAAGAAAAAAAAAACATTTTAAATGATGTATTTCATAAAACTGCCATTTAGATAAACTGCACATAAAAGTATATCCTTACTTAATCGATCATTCCAGTTTGCATAGCATTCTGATGCAGCACTATAAATATGCTGATAACACAGTTTGTACATGTACTTTGGCACCAAAAACTACCATGGACCAAAGAAGGCTAATACTGAGCTTTGAGCATTAACCATGTGTTTGGTATAATCAAGGACTTTCAAGAATAAAACCAGCCTTTAACCGAACTCTGTTCTGCACTACCCCAGGCATCCTCTTGGTGTCACTGTTCGACAAAACAAAACGAAACGGAACAATTGCTTTGCTAGCCAGCTCTCTTCAGAATGCCATGCAAACAAAAGGCCACAGCTGTATGCAACATCACAAACAGTAAAAAAATAAGCAAAAAAGGCTTGCTGAGATACAATTCCTACAAAATGCATAAACACCCACAGAGACTATGATCATGCATAAGCAAACTTAAACTGCAGCGCTCCCTGCTGGCACAACGGAGATTACCTGTGTGCTTTTTACCACACGGCTGTGTGCTGGATCAGGTGGGAGGGGCTTATTAGGAGGGGGAGGCTTGTCATTATCCTGTTCACAAAGAAAAGAGAGCAGGGGAGAGTGGCAGCCTTTGCCGATCATGCACCAGCAAGCCACGCTCTTCCGCAATAAAGAGAGGAAACAGGCGTCAGCTTTACAAAGAATCAGAAATTATTAGTATAGCGTGACAGTCTAGGAAATGGCACAGAAGTAAGTGCAGTCAATTCAGTTACTGGCATGATGCTGTGCGGCACCTCGAGTGTCTCAGCCCTGCTGCTAGTGTGTGCTTCAGCTGCGTTCCTGCTTAGGGTTAACGGGTCAGTTTAGCGTGGCAAGAT
The DNA here is from genome assembly GCA_025773905.1 of Chitala chitala. NCBI lineage: Eukaryota > Metazoa > Chordata > Actinopteri > Osteoglossiformes > Notopteridae > Chitala > Chitala chitala. Next base: position 8,902 of record JABJVR010009876.1, read on the forward strand.
GCTGTGCTGCCCTGATGCCGTGATCACGTGGAGGCTAACGGGTTTAACTAAATAAACAGTGCATGTAATGAATGGTTAGACTTGGGGCACAAAACTGCAAAATTAAAAACGACGCAGCTCCGACTTCGCACTGAAATAAAACCGGGACGAACACCAGATGGCTCCGTGATTATAATTCCAACTCGAGTCGTGCGGCAGCTCTGTGCACTGATTACGCAGCGGGCCGGCGTGCCCCCCCCTTCACACACCACAGACAGCCCTGTCAGAGAGTGATGGGGAAATATTTTGAATCATCCCAGTCTGCAATCACACAAGTCCAGCTCGCAACTTCCTCCGAATGGAACCGGCCCAATGTAAACTCGCAACCAGTCCTGATTTAGCACGCAACCAGTCCTGATTTAGAACTTGGCAACTGCTATTCAGTGTTAACGTGCACAGGGCGCTAAAATTCACACATCTCAGAAAGTTTGTAAAAAGAAAAACAAAGAAACAATGACAGCAACGGGGTTTATTGAGGGTTTCTGTAATAACTTAATGCAGAAAACAAGAATTTGGACAAAGTAAACTGAACTGGGGAAAAATACCTTTCCTCTATGCAAAAGTCTGAAAATTGTCTAAATTTTCTTTATCATTAAATTATACAGGCCTGACTATGAAGTCAGTTTTACTTGTTGTTGCACTCGGTCCGTGCTTTTTAATGTGTACGGAGCGTTGTCAGTGAAGCAGAAGGTTTTGGAGCAGCTGCGGGCCAGCTGTCGTCAGAGCAGAACCGTCTGGCAGACGGTACGTTTCTGGCTTTCAGGTCGGCATTTCAAACGCACTGTGGTACAGTACCTTGTTGCAAGGCGGAGTCAGTGGAATGTCCACCTGGTTCGGCCACTGGTACCTGAGGGGCTGCATCTGCTCGCCGTTGCTGGGGTCGTTTCGCTTGGCGGCCGGGGTCCTGGGGAGCGCAAAGGACACTAGTGATGAGCACGCAGGCCGCAGGCCCACGGGCCCTGGGTCACAGGTCACAGCACAGCAAAAGAACTTGGGTGGCCAAAAAGTAACAGGTGTCATATTAGCGGATGAGCAGCACTGGTTCAACGGGAAACGCCACAGCCAGTTAATTAACTGTTTCCAACTGTCAAAAGCAATCGGCACCTGCAGTCAAAACCTTCGTAAACTGTCCAGGAAATATTTCACACTGAAACCTTTCTGTCACTTTGTTCACATGGATTTCACCATTGTAAGATTACACAGGTGCCTAAGGAATTGGATTCCTTTATATTCAGGTAAGACACATTTATTTAAATGGCCATCAGAGAAGCAGAAGAGCCCAGGAATTAAAAGAACTGAACACACAAACACCTCATCTATATCAGCACTTCCTCATATTTATCTTTTGTCATGTTGTTTTACACTCATATCGGCCCTTAACACTACACCACTTTTGAGGCTGAAGGTTAAAGGTCTAAAAATTCACTCCTGTAACACATCGCGCAGGAGTGACACACGTTATGCTCACGGGGCACGTCAGGGCGACACAGCCAACACTGCGGCTGAGCGAAGGTTCTGCTGCTCTGCTTAAGTGCTGGTCCGTCTCACCTGCTCTGTGGGCGCCCCGAGCCCTTCACAAAGAGGGTCCTGCCCAGCCAGAACGGGCAGCGACGGGAGCGGCACAGATGCAGGGCCAGGAGGCATAGCACCACCGGCAGGACCAAGAGGAAGACAACGAGCAGGGCTACCTGGGAGGAGTTGGATCCTGGGGGGCCAAAGAGGAGGCGGGGTCACAATTCACACAAGATCACAGGAGTTACACGCATGCATGCGTGTGTGTGATGTATGATGTACACTTCAGAGAGAATGCTGAATGTGGAAAAGGTAAAAAGGTAAGTAATCACCTCTGGGCTCCTTGGCTGGTCCACTGTCCACACTGCCCCCAGGGCCTGCATATTTACAATCCGGGGGGGCCCAGCCTTCATTGCAGTGGCAGTTTTTATTGCTGTTGCAAACCTAGGGCAGATGAAGAACATGCTTAATGGCAAGGCTACCATTATGAGCTGAACTCATAATACAGCTTCAAATATAAAATACGATGCCTTATTCCCAGCATGCCCTGCTGCCTCACCCCATTACCACTGCACTTCCTGTGGCACTCCATCAGTCCCAGCACAGATATATCGTTACATCGCTGACCCAAGCAGATCTGAAACAGTCCAAACCGCATGGTTTCAAGGCCCTCTGTTCCAGAGATCACACATAATAACAATACATTTTATTTATAAGCACCTTTCTGGACACCCAAGGACCCTGTACAAGATAAAACAATCAACAAACAAGTAGGGTAAGACAACAGGTAAAAACTGTGTAGAGTAAAACAAGGCAGAGCAATGCAATTGTAATTATAGTGAGTAGGCAATCTTAAACAGGTGAGTTTTGGTTCCGGATTTGAAGACAGGAAGAGAGTCAATGTTTCTGATGTCTGGTGGGACAGAGTTTCAGAGTTTGGGAGCAGAGCGACTAAAAGCTCTTCTCCTCATGGTGCTGAGGCGGGCGGAGGGCACGGTAAGATGGATGGAAGAACAGGATCTGACACGTTATACCTTAATAAATCAGTCATGAAACCATTGCTGTCATCAAAATAAAGGCCAGACTGCCCACTGGTCACCAGTGGCCCACGACATGTTTCAGAGTAAACCACGCCCCTGAAGTGCCCACCTTGCCAGGCCCACAGATGGTGCCATCTGCGACCATGCCGGGGTCTAAGACATCCTCGCCCAGACGGAAACTTGTCGCACGACAGACAACCTCAGTCTTGTTGAGATTCCGAAGCCCAGTGGTGATGAGGACCTCTGTACTGGAGCCCAGTAAGGGCCGACTGCCACCCCCCTGGCACTGGATCTTCCCACAGCGCACATCCCTGGTGCAGGGACGGTCAGAGCAGCGGTAAGCAGAGCAAATTCTTTATGTCCACATTCAGTCACATGACACATCAGTTACTGCACCCAAGTCAGTATGTAAGTAAATGCTTGAGGCCGTTTGAAGAAAAAAAAAAAATTTTAACGGGACAGCCATCAAGTATGAATATCAACTTTTACTGAATAAATGAACAAACAAAGGGAATTGAATGTATGAAGTTACGATTCCAGGTACGGACTTACACAGAGTTACAGGGGACGTAGGTGCCGTTAGACAGCTGGCCACAGTTACCAAACCTGTCGCCCTTTTTGTTTACGGAGGAGAAGCACACATCAGGAGCGCGAGAGGAGCCTGGGGAGAGAGAGCACACGCACTGTCTTCGAGTGTGCTCTAACGGCTGTGCTCGTGTGACACGGCCAGCTGCAGGGCGGAGCCACTCACCTGGCCCCCACAGTGCCTGGCACTGGGTGTCCACGCCACAGCACACACCGTTGAAGCAGTGGGAGGCCCCCGAGTCACAGGACTCCCCATTGTGGAGGAAGACATTGGAGGGGCAGTGAGGGGACGTGCCGGTGCAGTACTCCGGAAGGTCGCACTCCCCCAGGCGCTCACGGCACACCGTGCCCGCCGGCCGCAGCTGCAAGAACAGGTTCGGACGCGTGTGTAGGATCGCGTGGTGAACAGTGGGGGGTGGCAATTAAGCAGAGGTCGCAGGCAGCAAGTCGCACTGGAGAGCAGGGATCTGCGGACAGCTGGACAGAGATGCTGACATACCTTGCAGCTGTCACAGCAGACACTGTCAGATGAGCACTCTGCCCCAGGAACCAGTTTGCAGGTGGTGTGGTTGCAGCACGGATCCTTACACTCCTTTGCACACAGGAATGTAGCATTGAGACCAAGGTCAGGCAGTGACTCTGCTCAATATAGCACAGTGTACCCGTGAATGTTTGAGTGTGTGTGTGTGTGTGTGTGTGTGTGTGTGTGTGTGTGTGTGTGTGTGTGTGTGCGTGCGTACTGAACTGACAAAAGCCCAGCGAGAGCTCGGCACGTACATCAGCCAGCCCACAGTCACACTCCTCGCCCTTCTCCACATACAGGTTGCCACAGTGCGACCCGCCCAGCAGCTGCTCGGCCCGCGGGACGTTGAAGAGGCACATTCCGCGCCCATGGAGCAGGCTGACAGACAGGTCAAACGCACTGCAGTTGCTGAACAGCTGGCCTGGCATAAGCCTGGGGGGGGGGTGGGGGGGTGGGGGTGGGTGGGTCACACATCATGTCAGGAGGAAGGCAGATCCACAGCTGTCCCATGGAGTATGCGGTTTCCTTGGCTGGCATTAATCTCCCTTCCACATAACCCCCCCCCAATGTTCTCCCAGTGGTGCCTTCCCATCTTTGTGCCCTCTGCACCCCCGTGCGCTCACCCAGTGGGTGGCTCCATGATGCAGCCTCCCAGCCGGGGCTCATTCTGGCACTGGCATCGTCTCTCTTCCGTGTCGTGTCTCATGCCCAGGTTGTGCCCCAGCTCGTGTGCCACGATGGAGGCCACGCCCAGCACGCTCACCAGGTGGTCCTGCAGTCAGATACACAACCGTAACCGTACCTGGCTCATGGGGTACAACTACTAGTCTACGAGAGTCGGCTCTCCGCTTCAGGGACGTGAGACAAGCCCGCGGAGCCGTGATGGCGTGTGGACACTCACCACGTTGACGCCCCCGGAACGGTCCGTGGAGCACATGGAAAACTGAGAGGCCATTCCGACCGTGGTGCCATTAAAAGCCCTTCCCCTAGAGAAGAAATTTCCCATGTCAACGAGCCAACCACCTTCCGAAATACTGCTCGGTTGACGTGACTCTTCCACCAGTAGATCACATTGCAAACATGCTTGTTCGGAGCCAGTCCGTGGGACACGTTTAACTTCGCCAACACTCACGTGATGAGCTGAGCATTGTCGTGGCGAAGACGGGGCAGCAGCTCACGCATGCGCCACTCCAGGAAGCGGTTCAGGGTCTTGGTGGGGTTCTTGTCCACCTCAATCTTGTCCTGGTCGCTCCAGATCTCCAGTCCCAGCAGGACGACACGCACATTCAGAGGTCTGTAGAACTACACAGCAGTGGGAAAAAAGAGGGGGCAGCTCAACCTTGGCACAGGAGCAGCCACTGCTGACTTCCACCTCAGAGCATTGCTAAAACACCCACCGCAGTGATCAGGCTGGGGGGGGAGGAGTTACTGTTAAAGAAGAGAAAGTGTACCCAGTCTACTTGGCTCACCCAGTCTACTTGGTTAGCCACATCCATCATACGGTAGATGATCGTCCTGTTGTTCTTCTGGTAATAGAGATACTAAAAGGACAAATGTTTCCAATATTAATCCAAGACTCCAAATATGCACTCCTACAAGACTTTACATTAATGTGAGCTAGGAAGATACTTGTAAGTCCAGGGGAAATTAAAAGTGTGAAAATTTCAGCCTTTCAGCAGAAAGACACAGATTTCTATACTATAAACGTGGCGTATATAGAAAAGCCCTAATGAAGTGTAAACTATCTAACCTTCCAGCTATAAAGCCCAGCAAACAGTGTCAGGCAGAGGCCTGACCTTACCTCAGCGTGGTCAACAACCAGCACCAGCTCAATGTACTTGGTTTCTGACAGAACGTCCCTTTTGCTCTGTGCAGTCCAACACAAAGTCGGCGAAATCGGGAGGAGAGGAGAAGGAGAACATTAACTCAGGCCTGCTTGGTTCCACAGCGTTCTCTCCTCCCTCCCAGCCTGTGAAAACTCTCACCCTGCGCTTTGGGGGGGTAAAGTCCAAAGGAGGCACTGCTGCAGAGTTTGAGGCCCCGCAGCCCCCGGTCTGAGACCTCGGGTGGTGTGTGGAGTAGAGCAGGTGCACGTCCTCCTCCCCCACCTCCTCTTTGCATTCCACCTCCTCGGGCTGCAGCTCCAGGCTCAGGGACGCATTGACCACAATCAGACCACTAGGGCAGAACGTTGCACAGCCATCTTACTGTAAGCTGGCAGGAATTACTCTTACATGCTGTAGGCTGATCCTTCTGGAAAGTGGCATTTTAACTTGACATCTCCACCACACACTGCTAGTTTACTGTTTAACTAGGGCCACGTGTTTTAGAATACAATGAAAAATAAATAATATCAAAACATTTCCAGCAACGCCAACGTTACAGACCACAGCGTGTCAGGCGAGTGGATTAGCATAACTAGTACAAGAAAATAAAAGTTCACACGCAACAGCACCAATACTGACTTGGCCCAAAAGGCTGTAGAACATATATCAGAAGCATCACAACATTATACAGATTTACAAAGTGATCACCCTGCCATACTGGCCTGGCTGTTAAACTCAGCAGGTAAACCAACACCAGCCGCTGAATGAGGAGCTTTACAGAAGACCCAAATGGCACGGTCGCATTACGCAGAGAGTAGCGGGTGTTACACACACATGATTAAAGCCTTTTCTGCTGGGCTCTACCTTTCATCTTGCCCTGCTGGTTAACCTACCGTAATTCTCCTAATTAACGCGCCTGCTCTAATAGACGTGCCCCCAGCCGATAATACAGTACGAGACACGGTAAAACACACCCCATCTATGTGATTCAAACGGTAATATGGAAACACAGTCAATTCGTAAAAATGTGGATTTGCGTAGAATGCATGTGCAAATGCAGTGAATTATACACATTTTCTACAAGATAATTTAATTAACACAAAAATGCTACATTATTTGGAGAAAATCCAGTTCTGAATCCCAAACTGATTGTACTCGAGTACAATAATAAGGTCTTCATATGCCTAACAGAAACTCTGATAATGACTGAATTTTTGTCAATTTTTACATTAAGTCGCAGTTATTGGTAATTTAATTTTTTGATTTTTTAAAGAACGTAGAAGAACGTTAGGCTTTTTAGTAACAAGTTATTGTTTTTAAAGGTTTTTAAACACTTCATAATTTGCACATTTTGGCCTCAAATATATAGATGCTAGCTGCAAGTAACTTGTGATGCCCCGGGCACGTCAATTAGGAGAAATACGGTATATGAACATTTGTGAGGATAAGATGCAGAGCAATGGTATATCTATGGTATCTATAGATAATGGTATCTATAGCTCTGTAAGAGACCCTTTATTTCCAACTGGGTCCCCCTCCGCAAAGTGCTGCTTTTCACAACAGGGATAAATGATCCAAGCAAACATTTGGTTTATCAGTCACACACACGTACTCAACATACGCACACCCACAAAACTCTTATGTATATAACGACACAAGAATGTAATGGAAGTAAAATGCCTTCGTTAAATTTCATTTAATTGACCAACTTTGTGAAAGCCTCCTCGTTAGCATGTTAGTGAGGGTCTGGCAGGACCGTGTATAAACTCACCGCAGACCAGAGCAGGTGCTGAGGGCCACCCTGGAATCGGGGAAGCCCCTCACTGAGCCGTGGTAGTAACAGTGCGCCTGCAGATTGGTGGAGGGAAGGAGGGTGAGCAGACATCCACACACACAACACAGAGGCTAGGCTCGCGCTCCCCACGTGCCGCCCACAGACCGTCCACGCCGAGCTGCCTCCAGCAGAAAGTCTACAGCGCAGTCTGCAGCACTGGCTACCACAACAGCACGTCGCCAGAATACAGCTCCCATGTTGCCTCGTATTTGCTCTGTGAAATGTGCAGCCTGGTGGCTCAATGGGTAAGACATCAGGCTGGGATGCAAAGGTCTCCTGGTTTGAATCCCAGCCCAGTCAGGTACGTCCTTGAGCAGGACACCCAGCGCCAGCTCATTGTAACATGTATGTGAAATGCTGTAAGTGGCTTTGGAGAAAAGCATCTGCTAAATGTAAATAAGGAAAATCTCATGGCAAGGTCAGTATGAAGTAAGATGTTAGGCCACAGATTATGCTTCTCTGCACCTTAACTGTAAGAAATCAAGGAGTGAGATTTCAACAAATCTTGTGTTTGTTAATATAATGTTTAAAGCTCTATTATTTCAAGCAATTAAATTAGCTGACACATTTATAAGTGAGTGACAGGGCTTTTTCTGAGCAAAAAAGCTCCGCTCTGATCACTAAAACAGTGGGATCATAACTGAGACGCCACTTGTGTCCAAATGTAACCACTCACCACTGCGCTCCCGTCCGCAGAAACACCCCGGCCACCCGGCAGGTAGTAGAACACATTTGGGGGTTTTGGCAAGAGGCCACTGTAGAAAACACAAGCAGAATGAAACCATCACCCTACAAATGCGTATACCCTTAAGGGCCTACAGAATGAGAGATGGGTCCTGCTGTCATGACTGATGTCACACAGGTACAAAACTCATCACGTATCACGAGCGTAGCCATGAAACTGTATAAGCTATAACGAAGCATCGAGTAGAGATGCTATCAGTCCTTACTGATTTTTCTCCAGGTCCAGCAGATAGGTATGGCCTTCAAACTGCAGTCCGCACTGTATCTTATCAGGGTGGCCGTTCTGTGGACAGACATAGAAATTACAATGAAAATTGAAAGGATTTGGGCCCTTACACGGGATAACCCACGTCTTCCCGAGCTGTTGAAAGCAAACAAGGTCTGCAGACCCCATTTCCTTTATATGAGGTGTAACCCTGGTACCTAGGGCCCATGTAATCATGTTGCTAAAGAAGAAAACCAAAGTTCCAAGCTAAAAACAGTCACAAGAGTCGGATGCTGAAAGACATCAGTGAGCCCTGGAACTTGATTTCCGGTGCCCTGTGCTGGACCCCATGTTGGACCCCTGTCCTCAAGCCCTGTCCAGCACAATCCCTCTCTGACTCACATGATGCTGATAAGGTGCCAGTGGCAGATCGTTGTTCTTCCTCTGTTTGGACAAAGTTAGATATGGCTGGAGTGCAGCAGGAAAAGGGCAGGGGTGGCCACCCCCCCGCACCCTGATCACATACGGCCCTCTTCTCAGCACCTCTTCCTGCCATTCTGCGCTGCGCCACCTTTGAAGGCCGGGAGAATGAGATCTTTGACCTTCCTGTTGAAGCACCGACACCCCTTCCTGGCTTTCCCTGAACACTGCAGGGTGGGAATACTGAAAGCGGGCATGTCAAAATGCCACCTGGCCTACAAGTAACCTCTTCATCACTGGACTGGTGGTCCCCCCAGATACATACAAACATTTTCAGTTTTCACTGGACTGTCATCATTACCTGTTTGTAACAAGCTAGCCAACATCCATCCATCCATCCATTCTCTATCCCGCTTGTCCAATTCAGGGTCACGAGACGCCTGGAGCCCATCCCAGGAAGTGCAGGGCGCAAGGCGGGGGACACCCAGGGCAGGACGCCAACCCACCACAGAGCTAGCCAACATCTATGTTCTAAAATCTTAAAGCCAAACCAACTTGTAATTCTGGGCAGGCCTTCACAATGCCCTAACATCCTCAGCAAACCTAATCACTGCATGGTATCACCAGTTTTTACACTCCCTGTACAGAGGTCAGTTTGTTGCAGATTACAGCATGCTCTTAAATTCATGAGAAATTTATGAAGCATATCTGTTTGTTGTTAGGCAATCTTCTTCATATTTCCACACTCTCCAACATCCCATAGCATTAAAGTAACTATGGGAAATAAGTTGTTTACTTTTTGGATATTCAGCTCAACATTGTTGCAGACACAATTGTGTGTAGTTAATAACAAGTACACAGGCGGTATTTGACATGTAATTTACGTATTCCACAACCCGTTCCGTACATCGGTTTTCGCATATGTCAGAATTTCTCTGATTGATATGGTGAAACCAAGTTCACATACAATTAACGATAAACTTCATCCTCCTCCATGGGCTTGAGGCCCCATCCTTATCATTTTCACTTTCAACTCTAAATCAATCACATTTATTTGCGAATTGGCCCTTTCTGGTTCGGGTTTACTGGCAGCCATGCTGCCAAATATGCAATATTTTGAAATATCCTGGGTCAGCACAGACTTGCATGTGTCAGAGTTGCACATCTAGAGAACTGTCGGTATGTATATAAACACACAGTAAGGAACCTCAACTGTTATTACAATCATACGAATAAAAGAATGAAAATCACTACCCACTGAAAGACAGTGATAGGTGGTCAAATTCCGAGGAGGTCCTAGTATTGCGTCCGCACAGTCCTTATATGCTACAGAAAATGTGGGCAAGCCTTTCATTTCCTTTCTTTTTGAGACACAAAGTGTATGGATATGAAACGCAAAATCTGAGTTTTACTTCCTGTTCTCTGGGACGTCCAAGTCATTACCGAACAAAAGGAACACAATGCAACGCAGCTCCAAGATGCGTCTTGAAACCACAGCCTCTCTGGAATACATTTTTGCTCTTATCCATATCATGACAAATAATCTTACGTACATTACCAAAGTGTTTGTTCAGCCTACATCATATGAAAACTTCTAAATGACCAGCTATGGAAGACAAAACACAAATAAAAAATCCCCAGAACACATCATCTTCATTTCTGCAAGTAACTTTCAACTTTGGATAAACAAGCTGGTGAACACCCAGTTTCATATTAACATATTAAAAGCTCTGGTAACTATAAATTCATTGCAAAGGGGCCATCAGCCAAGTCGCAGAATTTGAAGAATATCGCAACTCAATGTTAACGTTCTTTTTAAAAATAAGTGGGAAGAAGATCAGATCACTCATGAATCATTATTCACAGTAACATAAGTCTTCCACAGGGGTTCTTCCCAGCCAGATTAGATTCACATTGACACAAATCATAACTCACATAAGCACAGTGTAGCACTGATCTGCATATGATACATTACAATACAGAATACAGGGTCACCATTCAGCCCAGTTGAAATGCATATAAAAGAATGGCACCAACAACCAAGGAATATTATGAAGTCATTTTTTGAAGATGCATTTGTTCTGACTCAGAAAGTAAAATTTGCAACCTAGAGAATTAAACCTCTGTCATAACTTTTTATAGCAACCAGAAGACCTTTTTCCCAGGAGGCAACCATGACCACTGTTATTGATTTCCACAGTGGGTGGGACTCCATTTACGTACAGGCTGGGCATGATGCCAACAAGTGACAAAGAAGAGTGCTTTAAGGGTGGAGACCCTGCTGTGGGGGGCAGAGAAAATCTGACACAAACAACACAGTGAGTCCAGCCTGAAGAACAGAACTGAAACCAAGGCCATAAGGCACGATGACTCAAATCCCATTGGCTGGGCCACATCCTCAGCAGCCATAAGAGGGGGGGGCATCTGGGAGGAGCACCAATCGTGGTCATTCACACCCAGTGAGTTCAGCCAAACCACACCCACTCCACCCACTCCACCCCCTCCTTGCTGTCCCTCTTTCCCCTCAGTCTTCTTTCATTTACATTGGAACAGACCTAATGTTTACCCTTACATGGCTCATGTGTTGCCATAAAAGAGCCGGCGCAGTGCAGTTACTCGTGGTTCTTTTTACAATGATTATAGTGAACACACACAAACCTGGGGGGGCTGACTCCCGCTCCCTCTGCCTGCCGCCACTCCTGACCCCCGCTGTACTGCTCTTGTTCTCCCTCTCTCTCTCCCTCCTTACATCCTCCTGCTCTTATGAGGTAACGTTCAGGACATGTGAGTGCGAGTGCCAGCAGTATGAGGTCACTGCCAGATGAATGCAGGGTGTGGTCCATTCAGACAGGCCGCATTGGGAAGGAGGGGAGAGAGAGAGAGAGAGAGAGAGAGAGAAAAACAGGACAGGAGGCAAACCAGCTGCAAACTACCTCCCCACCTACCTACCCCCCAAAGGAAGACCGGCCCTTTCTGTGTTCCAGTCTGTGGAAAGGTGAACAGCTTTTCGTTTCCCGGGGCTTTCCAACCTTTCAATCCCATTTGAGACTGCTGGCTGGCCTAAGGGAGCTCAGGGACGTCTGAAGGGCACTTGCTAGATTTGAAGGGCTACACACAAATATGTATAGGTTCTGCAGCGTTAAGGACACACACTGCCTTTTGAAACTTTGAGGAGAAACAAGTGTGGACAGTAAAGGTCTCACAAAAGACACTGCGGTCACCGGTGTGGCATGGTGTTTCATTTGACATACTTCTGTCTGTTCCAAAGTGTTCATACACCTTTGAACCCCCCCCCACAGTGAGATTCTGATACCTGGGCCAAAAGGATCTTTTGCCAAAAAAGGATCTTTTTTTCAGAAACTTGCCTCTGCATAGTCTTATACCCTGGTCTTCAAAACAGCTGACTGAATCATCCGGGACTCTACAGACAAAGTTTGCTAACTAAAGTATATAATTATTCTCGCAGTGTATATTTAAAAAACCCTAAATATATGTTCTTCATTGTGAGTATACTTGAAAAGAAAGGTTACGATTAAGAGGTCTCCAGAACAGTACTTTTTGATCAGAGCTGGAATTTAGGAAGCAATTTTGGTTTGCAAAATTGTTGCAAAACAAATTTTATGAGCAAGAAAATTGGTCTTACTGCATATGCAGTTTGAACTGAAAAGAGCAGTTAAAAGCCTGTAGGAGAAATCTAATATTTTTTTTACATTGTTTCATAAAACAGCGATTTCTTCTCAATACAGAATATATTTGCTGCTTTTTCATTTCTTAACTTTTTAACTAATTTTACCTTTTCTTTTACCTGAAACTATACGAATGGCATCTAAACTGATGAGTGCTTCCATTTGTCCTGATGTGCCATCGCTGTATTCCTCCAATATTACCCTCTTTATTTAACCAGCAGCAGGTCCGAACATGCCCCCAGAGGGCACTCGGCCTCTCCACAGAGGTGGTAAAATTCCCTAATTACAAACTCTTGGGCAAATTCTCAGACACTGGATTATTGTGGAATTACAATTCCCTAATCCAGATTATGATGAAATTCAGGGAGCGCCTTGCATTCCAGGCCTGTGTCACCGTGAACACGCGCCACGCGTATCTCGAGAGTGGAGCAGCAATCCCGCCACGTCACGGCTGTTAGCCCCACGCCAGGCGGCCCGCGTGAGGCTGCTCAGGAGGCAGCCAACCAAAGCAGGAGCTACGAGCCAAAAGCTTGCTCTAGACACTGTGCGTAACACGAAAGCCCAAAATGTACCGTTAATATACCTTCATCTAAAAACAAAGGCCCACTATGCTGGTCTTCAACTTTTAGCAGTACCCTTTTACAAAAGACACGTCTAGCTGTGACAGAGACAGACGGACAATCCAGATCAGAAGGCACCAACTACACAACCTTGGATGTGTCTGACAAAATAAACAGAAAAGCACTAACATGATTTAATCTGTCTTTATAGGGAGTGTCAAGAAGTTGCTTTTTCCAGTACCAACTGTAATCAAAGTCTTGGCTCAGGTCTGCATGATTATTATCAACTCTATGGTTCCACAATGACAGATCCAAATTTTGCTCAAATGCTGATGGATGATGTGGTAACAGTATGTAAGACACACCCAAGCCATTCCACACCTTTCCTCTTTATTATAAAGCAGTTACGCCTGTGAACGTGCCATGAACTGAAACCCTTCCCGGCTTCACTGGGAAATCAGCGGCACCCTGAAATCACGTGCCGGCAGAGAAACCGATTTCAGCAGACGGTCACGTGAGGCGCACGCATCCAGATGGGAAGAACGGGAATTTGCTGTCTCGTTTCCTTTCTGCATTTGCACTGCTGAAACAGGAAGCTGGTGGGCTGACAATTTTCTGAGGGGCTTCCTGCATTGAGGGGTACGATTAAAAGGCGGGGCTAATTTCAGGGTGTGTGGGTTGGGGGTGGGGGGCCGGGACAGGTTCACTTCCCATGCAGCTGACAGGAGATCTGGAGGCGTTTCCTGAAGTCCCCCTTTCCCCCGGTGATGAAAGGGAGTGTAGGCTGTAATGAGGAACAGCTGCTCACCTGCAGAACTTCACTCAGTCTCTTCCTGTGTCCGTCCACAATGAAGAAAGGCCTGGTCTTCTCCAGGAGGTCCCCTCTGCTCCCTCTCCAGCTGTGGCCTGGACACAGAATGATGGAGAATTTGCCCATCCAAACAAAGGTACTCCATGGTCACAGAGAGAGCCAACTTCACTAACCAACTCACTACTACTTCAAGCATCTGATCCTAAAATCATTTTAGGCAGGTACAGAAGGCTGTAGACAATCACTCTAGTTAATAACCAGAGTATCCGAACACTGACGGTCACAATAAAATTTCTAAAAAACACTGGACTGATATTTGCATTTTTTAATGCTTTTGATAAATGAACAAAATACAGCCACTTTTCTGGAGGTACAACATGTTAACTCACTGAATTATACTATATACTATATTAAAAATGAAATTATATAGACTTAATGAAGCTACCATTCAAGTTGTAAAACACACACATTTAATTCATTTGGCAGATGCTTTTATCCAACACAACTTACATTTCACATACAGGATATATTGAGCTAGTGCAGGGTGTCTTGCTCAAGGACGCACCTGGTGGCTGGGCCGGGATTCAAGCCGGGAGACTTCTGCATCCCAGCCTGATGTTCTACCCATTGAGCCACCAGGCTATACAAGACACATTTGTTGAAGGCTGTATATGGCATTTTCAGAAATGCTCAGACTTCATACTCACCAAAGAACAATAACAAGGTATCAGTCAGAAAGTTTCTACACCAGGTAAAATCCTGTGATTCAGGCACCAGCTGAGTCAGCACACATGTAAAAACAGGCCTTCCTTTTGGAAACATGGCAGCATCACCTAACTCCTACCACAATGCAATTTTAACACATTGCTAAATATGCTACTATGTCTTTCAGTCAATTCTCTAAGAGCACTATGCACTACTGTGTATATAATAACCTTGCACAAGCAAATGGAACATTAGAGTGTGTGTGCGCACACACAGGTATGCGTATGTGTGTCATCTTGTGCCAGAGGCTTGTTGAGAGGAATTAAAAGGTCAGCAGCATTGACTGTACAACAACGAATGGAACACGAGGCAAAATAAGTGCACACTTATGTTAGTGTTAATGCTCAAAACTCTCCGCCCCTCAAAATGGATCAAATCCCTTTATTTTTTGCAGTAACAGAACAGCTCTACATTGGTGTCACTATAACACACACCTTTGACTCTTGGTAGTGTTTTCTCTGACATGTGATAGAGTTTAGTTTGACAGAGTAGTGTTTGGTTTAACTCAGGGTAATGTTTGGTTTGACACTTGGTAGTGTTTGGTTTGACAAAGGGTAGTGTTTGGTTTGATGTGCTCGTTTTACACATGGTTGTGTTTGATTGGACGTAACAGCATTTTGTTCGACACATGGCAGTGTTTGGTTTGATGAATTGGTTTGATGCATGCATTCTTCCCTTTTCATGCCAGATAGTTTTTTTTCTCATGTCAAAACAGGAGGCTGTAATTCAGTCTAAAACCTGGCTATGATGTAAAGTTCAGTACCTCCCCACTCTCCTCCAAATGGTGCATTGCCAAGCTTGTAAAATGGACAACCTGGGTCAAAGACGGCCTGCTCTTTTCTCCGTTAAAAGCAGCTTGCATTACTAAACTAGGATGTGATTTCTGGACAATCCAAAATAAATCTAGTCTTTGCTTGGTTTCCTAACGTATACTGAATGTAGATCCTGGTTTTGCTGGCTGAAGTTTGATAGTAATTTTTTAATACAAACTTATTTAAGAAAAAAAAAATACATGCAAAATATTTGGTCGTATGGTTCTCTTAGCACTTACTATTAATTATTAGTTTACAGCGAATAATGCTTTAATGCACAGAGCAGATATAAAGCGCTTAATCCCTTTCCACTCAAAGCAAATGCATCAGCAGTCAGCGTCAATCCAATACCGGAATGTTCACCCATTGATTAAAGTCAAAGTAATTTATAGACCTGCTTTGCTGTTTCTCTTTAAATTATAACCATAAATGTTTCAGATTTCATTAAAGTGTCGTAAAGTGCAATACAACGCAAAGCTCGAAGTTAATACTTAATACGGAAATACCTGCAAGATAATAATAATAATAATAGCACTAGTGGTAATAATAATGTGTTTTCTGCGGACACCTTGCGTTTTTCACTTTTTTATATTTCAAGCCCGATGTATATTTTCCTTAGTGAGATGCACCAGTATACCTACTGTAATGTAACCCATGGGAGCTCCGCTCCTCCCCAGCTTCGTGTATCCCCGGCTTTGACACGCTGGCTTCGGGCAGCATCACTCCCGCATCATCACCGCTCACTAATCCCGTTTTCCCATATGATACCCATCCAGAATTTGTCCCTTCGATTAAAACCGAAAGTGCGGTTTCAAACAGAAGCACGTAAAAAAACAAGCACATTAAAGATCCCTTGCGGAAACAGGCGGACATCATGTTCTGTATAGTAGTCCGAAATTAACTGAAGTTAATTCCGGAATTAACTGAATTAACTGAAGGTGAAGCAAAAAAACACACTACAGCACCCATACAATGGCTTTTTGAACAAAAATTTAAGTCGTCTTTTTGCAGCCGTCCTGTTTGCCAACATTAGTCACGCAATGAGAGTGCCGTCTTCGGGAACCGTATACACCCCACGTGCAACACTTTAAAGTCACATTAATAAGAAAAAATCCATCAGTTCCTCATCAAAATTCGTCAATCGTATGCTTGGACTATTTCAGCATGGTCTAGTGCCCGGTACGCACACCTGCACCGACACGAAACAGCAGCAATGCAGAAACTCGGCGAAACTGGCGCAGTGTACGCAATAATTCTTATGCCGCCTTGTTTTCCATGAACATGAACTCGGAGCACCGCACAAGAATCCCCATCCAAGAAGCAACCTCCAAACCGCACGCCTTCCACGACGCTCCGCTGTAGTGAGAATCCGCGTTTGGGACACATCGATGCTGTAATCCAGATTCTCGCACGGATAACGGCGAGGCGGGATTTCCTCTGAAACTTTAACACTTAACATCCCGAAAGCCTTTGGACTCAACGGCACTACGCAGCACTTACAATCGTCATCGAGTGACCATTTATATTATAGTGTAGGAATTATAAATGTACCCTTGATAAATATTTTTAACGTTTATGTCCTACATGTGGAATACTTTATTGGAAAAGTATAAAAACAGGTCAGTAGACAAACCAACTCCAATTCTGACTATATTTCTGTTTATAAATTTAACAAGTGACTGGGTTTATTATTATTTAACTGCAGCCATGCATCTGTAGCAACATTGTACATGTGAGTGTACATTTTGCAGCTTTTGTTGGTTTATTCAGCATAGTAGTATTGCATGTCCTCCTCTTCCTCGGGGCTGTGATATGTGGTGGTGGCACAAGCAAAGCAGAACCTGCCCAGGTCCTTCCAGCACTGGGGGCAGTAGACCACCTGGCAGCCTGGCTGGGGACACCAGACTGGCCCATCCCCCCTCTGAAACTCCCCACAGACACAGCACCAATGGAGATTCAGGCCCAGGAACCCAAACACAGACAGCAGCTCTGAGAAAATCTGGACCAAGACAAAAAAAGCACAGAAAAAGAGCTAGGTGAGGGGGTGACAAAACAGGCAGAAACACAGAGCGAGAGAGCGAGAGAGAGACAGGCAGAGTAAGAGAGTTAGAAAGAGAGAGACAGAGTGGAGAGAGAGACAGACAGACAGACAGAGTGAGACAGAAAAAGAGAGGCAGACAGAGTGAGAGTGACAAAGCAGAGACAGACAGGCAGAGTGATCGAGTCAGGGGGAAAAGAAAGAGTTAGACAGAATATAAGACAGAAAGTAAGAGACAGAGCAAACCAGAGACGGTGAGAAAGACAGTATAGAGAAAGCTGGGTGAGAGGGTGACAAAAACAGACAGTACTGTGGAAAGAGGGGTTGAGAGAAAGGCAGAGACAGACAGGGAGAGAGAGTAGAGAGACACAGCGAGTGAAAGACAGAGACAGTGTAGAGAGAAAGAAGACTGATTTTTTACAGCAAAGATGAAGTTCACCGTTTTCTGTTTCCTGTGCCTCAGAAGCCGAGTGTGCTGCGTTTTCACGTAAAACATTCGCCTCCGAATCTGCAGGTTGTACAAGAACAGGGTTCGCTTCTTTTCTCTCTACCAAACACAAACATGGGGAAAAGTATGGAGAAGGGCTTAAATGTCAACAAATAGGCACGTAGGCAGAAGAGAGAGAGAGTAACAGTGCTGAATATCAGAGGTCGCCTGAATGCTTGCTAAACTTCCCATCCCCAGAGGAACGTGGTCCTTTTTGTCACTCCTCTGTGCTCATTATCATGGCGCTACTGCTTGATTCTGTTGCCCACGAGTCCTACATTCCACCCTTGGCTCTGCCTGTGCGTAACACAACAGATCTAAAACAAGCACAATGATTGGATTTACAGCGCTTTCAGCAAATTCTTTATATGAGGAAACATTGCAGGAATGTGTTGCCAAATGTCATTTTAGCGATTCCTTCAAATTCAATTTTCAATTTGGCCGCCTTGCTTTGTTATGGTTCTGCTAAAATTGCCACATTTGATTCAATTTTGCTTTTTGTTTTTTGCACATCCTAAAATGTACAATTTCATTTTTCTTCAGCATTGTTGGTTTTGAAAACTGGTTTTGTTTTCAATATACGTCTAAATCCGTTGTGAAGGAAAAATAGGAAATCCTTACAAAACATTCCTAACCTACAGTAAAATCCCGCAATGTAAACTGGCATGACATTGTTTTCTGTGCTTGTTTTCATAATGGTTAACAGAAGGCCACTCAATATTTATCCAAGCCTTCCTCTGCCACTGGACTACATAGGTAAAATAAATAAGTTCTGCCAAAGAACAATACAGGCTCTCCTGCTAAACAGGCAGGCCTAATGAACAGAGGCACGACCCAAAGGATCGCTCACATGTTTAAGGCCTTTTCATAAGATGATGTTTTCACCATCAGCAGCTACTGGGTGGCGGTCATTGACAAGGCACTTACACTGCAGTGGTTAAAGCAAGAGAGGTCTAGCAACACTTTGTATACAGTATTAACAAAAGAGGGTCGGGACTTTTAATCTATACTGCCTTTTACAGACCTCAAAGTAGTAGTTGTATGTTGGCAATATATTTACAAATACATTGGAACCAAATAAACACAAGCTGTAAAATATTGTACTGTTTTTGATCTTACAAATATGATTTATACTGCTTAATTTAATTAAATGATTTTTTTGCCTTCATGAGTCTCCTACATGTTCTTGTTATGAGGCATATGAGTAATTGTAAGTATAAACTCAAATGTGTGACATGTGTGTGGGTCTGAATTAAAGCTGAAGCCACGTTCCTACAGGGCCGTGACAAAATTCTGCATTTTAAATAAAAGGACATCATTTCAGGACTTGAACCACAGATACCACAGTAAAGAAGATCAAGTATGATCATGACCTCGTAAAATAAAATTTACGACTGGATCAACACAAGGCTATTGTGGTGCTTGACACATGTGGTGCTGACACACAGGATGCTGGGAAAGGGAATGAGTATGGGAAGGGCCACCTCACCTTGGGAAAGTAAAAGGCAGCGATGACCCGGCGCAGCCTGTTGGTGTAAACTTGCAAGCAGCACATGAGAGCCATTATGAGGAGTGGGATGATATTCCACAGGTATTCCTCAGTGGTGAGAGCGCGAGGATGAGGCAGGCAGTCTGCATGGTGTATGGAAATCAGACCTCACGCAGCGGAACCTCACCCTCACCAAAGGTTTACAATGTAGTGTTCAACGTTTCATTGTAAAATATCCACATAACTGCACTAATACTGTCTGAGACTACATTACAGTGATCACGTGGAGCTAATAATTTTGAACTGAAAACGGGTGGTTGGACGGAGGAAAATTATTTTATTATTGCATAATCTGAAAACAGCGATGAAGAGATTTCCACTCCAGGATTATATAGCCCCGAACCAAAACTAACCAGGAACCAAGTTAACCCTATGATCCTGAAATACCAGAAAACTGGAACAGTTTTATTTTCCTCATATCTGTAGTAGGGGAAGAGTAGCAGTGACGTATCCCTGATACATTTACATTTATTCATTTAGCAGACGTGTTTGTCCAAAGCGACTTACAATGAATAAGAGTACATGTGCATGTCATGAACGAAGTCAAACAGTATCAGAGAATCTAACTAACAGTAAGTGCTGTCCTATCATCAAAGTGCAACACGATTAAGTCAAGTAATTCTAACACAAGTCATACAAGTAAAGGGAAAAGCATAAACATATAAAATATAAGTCTTGTATAAACTAGAAAAACATGAACAAACAAACAGCCTTGCCACAATGGAGTGAATGGAAGCATAGATGAAAAAAATGATAGCCCCAATTCTGGAATATCATTAAAACACACTGTCAAATCATATATCTGTCGGTATGTGACATAGCTGACATGAGGATTCATTTGAAAAATAGTCTAATCTCTGGTCTGGAGGGTTTAGCTCAAAGGGTAAGTGGCAAAACCAGAAAAATGTATTATATTTATGTACTGAGAAACACCACTGACATGCTGGAGAACGAGAGCTATGCTACATACATATACATGTCTTCAGGTACAACAAGACTTGTTGCACTACAAGCTACAATCTGTCTGCACACTCACTCAACAAGCCACAGAAGTGCTCTTCCTTTAGCACACACTCAAGAAAAAAGCTGCTACAAAACAAAAGCCTGCTTTTAAAAACACAAATGTGTTTTTAAAAACCTAACGCCTGAAATCTAAAGTTTACTTAACCCTATGAAAGACTGTTTTGGGAGCAGCATCTTACTTTTGTTACTGGACTTTATATCCACTGTAGAAGAGGTGTTGAAGGCATTAACGGTCTTCCGCAAGAGTTTTGCAAGCATGGACTCTCCTCCCACCTTGATGTCCAAATGATGGCCACCTATGATGCCAAAGAGGGGATCTGATGAGATCATCTGAATTGTTCCAATTCATTTGATGTTGAAGTAGCTACAGTTTGATAGAGATCACTGCAAACCCACAGTTGACTTGTACAGACCGAGAACTCTCCCAGACTTTCACATGAATATATATAGTGTTACTGATAATTCAACGTGTCTATAATGTACCCCCTATACATAAGCAACAACACACTGAACTCAACTTAATTTGTCATTAGTTGCTCACAGAAACGATTTCTCGTTGAAGTCAAGGACCGTCACTAACCCATGTCTGTGTTAGTGAGATCGCCTGATTGTGGGTAACCTAGCAACACTGTTACAGAACGACTGAATTTATTACTGACCGAATTAGTGATTTCGTCTGTGACCACAACACACTGTGTATTAACTGGCTGTGGGTAACTGTGAGTTAATTTGTGTCTGCGAATGGGAAGTGTCAGAGATGGTAGCCGTGACTGGGAAGTAGTCATTTTCACTTCTGGTGTCTCTGACTCACTTGTGAAGGAGTAATCTATGACAGAGTTCTTGCCGATAACATCAAAAACGTGATAGAGGGCACGGTCGACGGCCAACAGTAATGCAGCGCAAACACCAAGCGATACAACCTGAAGTAACCCCAAGGCCTGAAAGAAAAAGAAAAGTTTTTCAGTATCAGCAGTTGCCTTTTGCCTCATCATATCTGCCACCACCAATATATATATATATATATATATATATATATATATATAGCCTGTGTAAAGTTCATTTGTAAAGTTCATATATATACCGTAATTTCCGTGGGAACGTTTTTCCCACGCTTTGAACCTCGCGGCTTAAACAATGAAGCGGCTAATTTATGGATTTTTCCCGGTTTTTCCCGGTTTCACAAGCTTCATGCTGCCAAAAAACTGAGCCCCGTAACATTAGACCAATGAAATTGCCGAAAGGGTTAAGGTGAACCGATGAAACTCTTTACATTAAATCGAGCGCGCTCCCACTGAATCATTCTGATTAAGGTAGTCAGTTTGTCATGTCAGCATGGAGCACTGTCAAAAAATCCACTATAATCAACGGGTTTCGAAAGGCTGGACTGCTGCGTGTTGAAGAGGGCAGCACGAGCTCAGCGGGGAATTTGCCTCCAGATGAAAATGACGAGAGCGACAATGAAAACGATCCTGAGAAAACAGCGGATGAAGCAATTCTGAGGCTGTTCAACTCCGACACCGAAGGAGATGACTTCAGTGGTTTCAGTGCACAGGAGGAGGAAGACAGTGACCAATGACTTTCTTGGTAGGCTACTGTTTTGTTACAAGCCGTGTTACAGGCACTGTCTTTCGTTAAAGCCTGTGAAAAGTTCATTTGTTTCAATTTAGGCACCTGCGGCTTATAGACATGTGCGGTGTATTTATGTTCAAAATAAATATATTTTTTTAATTCAGTGGGTGCGGCTTATATTTAGGTGTGCTTAATAGTCCGGAAATTACGGTGTATGTATATATATATATATATATATATATATATATAGACACACACATACTGTACATACATACATACACACAATTAAATAATTTTGAAAAATCATAAACATACCATGCACTTGAGCTCACATGGATGTATATAGATGTTCCATGGGTTGATAAAATTGGGCCTCTCAGCTTTCTTCAGGGGTAAAAGGTGCCGCTTGCCCTTGATAAGGTCAAGAAGAAGGAGTGTGAGCATTTCCACAGAATATAAATAATACATTACAAAAGGCTGATAAATGCAGGTACGATATGTGCCTTACTGCCTTCTTCCTGCGTGCATCTATCTGTCTGAAGTACTTTGTGATGTACATGTTGTCAAAACAGATGTCCTCATTGTACTGCCTGATGTAGCCATAAGCCCTAGACAGACAGGAATTGAAAACAGACTAAGAGTAAAAGTAAGAGTAGAATAACAAAAAAAGCCTAGTTTTATCTGTCTGGGCTCAGTCTCGTACTAGAAATACATTTTACCTCAGCCATTCCAGTTTCTATTTCATGTTTTCTGTTTATAGTGTTTTTCTGTATTATGCATCGAGTTCAACAGGAACTCACTTAGATTGCTTCCAGTTAATCTGGCAAATCCCTTTCACACTCACTCCAGAAATGTTTTGTAAGACTTCTTTATAATACAAACACAGAAAACATGGAGATAGACTTACGAGAAAAAGACGAAGATAAATGTGAAGTAGAGGAGGACTTGGAAAATGTCCAGAATTCGCTCTGCAACAATCATTTTCTCCTCAAAGGCCTTAGCCAGCTCCTGGGTAAACGCTTCCTGTGAGAAGTTGGCTCCCATCAGCGACTCCTGCTTCGTCTCCTGCACAACAAACAGTAGCAGATTTAAAAAAAAAAAAAAACAATTTCACATTTGCTTTGGCTGGCAGCCTTAAACGACTGTTTATATTTCATTCAAGTACTTTTGAATTGGCATTCAACAATTTTCCCTAATTACACTTAAATTACTTAAATAATACGTGTTGTGTGCAATTACATGTAAGTATATATAATTATTCAGCTATAACTTTGCTTGTCATTATTGGTGATTAATTCTACCTCGTAGACAACTTCAGTGTTAAAGTCCTCTCCCAGTCTGCTGATAGAGTCGTTTAGCTTGTCATATGCCTGTCCGAAGTTTCCTTCCACTGGAATTTCCTGAACACACCAGGGTGTCATAACTGAAAGAACAGACATCCAAAAAAATGGGCTTCATCAGCAAAACAAACTGCTGAGCGTGAGAGCGTTCTGATATTTACAATTAATCCAAAGATAGGAGCTTTTGTGCCTGGATTTAAATGAAGTGCTCCAGTTTCCACGCACTTCAGGTGTCCTGCTTACGTTTGACGATGTCACACAGGAAGTGGAACTGCATTGGCAGGCAGAGAATGTGGTTGATCAGGGGGGCACTGATGGCTTCCATACACTCCTGCCACTTGACATGAAACCATTCTTGACAATTCTCTATTCCCTGCTGCACCACATCTGACACAGCAAAGACACTTTCGTTATTTTTTAAAAAGCTGCACAGACTGCAAAACAAAATATATCATTAAATTCTTTCCAGCAGTATAACATTTATTTCAAAAATAATTCAAGATAGTTTTGTGAAATTCAGCGATTTATGAAGAAACATCACATATAGCTAATTTCCTGAGCAAGAAGCAGTGGTGTGGGTTTCATTTTAATTTGGGGGGGGTCCTACTTATGACATCCAATCTATTATATGATTAACGTAACCAAGATGCATGTTAATTGGAAGGACAAATCACTCCCTTCCAAATAATGAGACCTGCATCCCCCAAATCTATACCTATGATGAGAAGCATGGGTCAAACAGGTCTGCAGGTTGTAAAGGCAAATTTTTCTTAATGAATAATACAAGAAAACACAAGAACAAAACAGGAATCCAAGGAGCAAAAAACCAGGAAACAGGAGACTTAGCCAAACTCAAACAGGCAGAATATGAGGATCCTAAATAAACAAAACCCATGACACACTCCTCAGGTTGGCCAAACCAACCCAACACCCTTAAACAGAAAGCAACACTAGTTGAGAACCCTAAACAAGACAGACGAAGGAAACTATGGAAGCTTCATGGTAGCCTCCGTGACAGAATCGTCAGGAATGAAACTTGGAGATTTTGAATTACGGCCTACTTATCACAGAGATAGGGTGACATGATCCAGTTCAGCACCCAGTTCATCTTAGTACTCACAGTCACAGCGGAGCTTTGTTTTGGAAACAAACTGCTCCTGGGTGCTCTTGTCTGTCTCCGTAAGATTGTCAGCCAGAGGGCCATAACCATACTCTCCCATTATTTCATCTCGTATGATCTGAAACTTCCTAGTCACATCCTTGGCCTCCTCCTGCAACACTTCCTTGTTACCCTGGCAAAAACAGCTATTCCTTAAAAAATTGCAGTGGGCATATTTAGCTCTTTGTTACAGCCACTAGTGCACAAGACGGGACAGTTATGAGTACCAACCACAACGTCCTGCACCAGCTCCATAAGTGGATTGATCATGACCTTCCACATAACTTTGGAGTGAGTAATCTGAAGGTCAATGTTGCATCCCATGGAAAAAGCCACGTCCTGCACATTGCGGCTGATGTTGGCAATGGGACCTTAATAAAATCCCACGCTTTACATTAACATGGATTGAGGACTAGGTTCTCAAAATGAAAATGGATGCCTTCGGGTTGTAGATTTACCTTGATAGAGGCCATACAGGACAAAAAGCATGACGAAGGCTCGACCGCGGGAGCTGAGCAAGCAGGGAAATATTAGGGAGACCGAACAGCGGAAGTAAGAGGAGAAGGCCCCGCCCAGTATACAAAGGCCTGAAATACCCAGAAACACAAAGATAGACTGCAAGGTATGTAGAGACAATGGGTGTAGAATGCAAAATAAATAAATAAATAAATAAATAAATAATGACACAACCATCGTAGTTTTTAATATGTTTAAATCTGTTCAAGTTTCTGTAATGAACAATTAAACTTCAAATTAAAACTATGGCATTATTTTAATTGTTTAGTTACTAAATAATGGTGACTTATTCATATTAGGAAATTAATAAACGAGGAAATTAAATCATAAACCAGATTCTATATAAACACAAAACCCCCACCAACACTCACCCACAAAAACATATGCTGAAATCAGCCTCTGCAAAACGGACATAGGAATGTTGTGGGTGAGAACGACGAAGAGCCCTACGTGACAAAAAAATATCAAAATATAGAGACAAAAATCGCTCATTATCTCGTGAAATCATATTCTCGATGCAGCATTCTTGGCTGCCCTGTATGTTAAAGCAGATCGCCATGTAACATGCCGGTGCCTCTTTAGAGACTTGGGGGGCCTAGGAAAGGTTATCATGTTATGTTATCATCTCATTTTCAGGGTCCCTGTCAGTCACCGCCCTGGGAATCATTCTAGGTTTGCACACCTGTACGGCTCCCCTGAACGTACCTGCACCGCTGAGTGCCCCAAAAGCGGCTCCTGCAAAAAAACGGGCCACTGGGAACTGCTCAGGTGCGCTAAAGAGGAGCCGGTGTGCAAAGTCGGGAAGGATCCGCGCACTGACCGCCTCCACAGCTGTGTGCAAAACAGAAACAGCCGGCTCTACTCCACTGTTCCTGGTACATTACGACATCAATACTACACTATAGCACTTTGCTATAGTTAACAGTTTGCACTTGCCAGTATTAACCCTTTCATGCGTAGTGGTCACTACAGTGGACAGCTACTTAAAAGCTGTGTTAAAAACTCAAACGCATGCAGTCTACTCGTGTACACGTGTGAAGAACTTGAAAAATGCAAGTTAAAAAATTAAGTTCATTTTTCTCATATACAAAGCGTAATAAAAACACAAGAAAAAAATCCTGACTGTGCATGAAAAGTGAAGATGGGAATAGTGTCGTACAGTAATATGCACTGAGTAATCCGAAATGTGTTTATTCAGTTCAATTCAATTTATTTTTATATAGCGCCTTTCGCAACAGCGTGCCTCAAAGCGTTTATAACAGATTACTTACTTGTATGTGGTTTTTTTCGGCGATTGGCTGCATTTCTCTCGATCATTGTTTACTGCTTTTAATTACTGTAAACAGAAGACAGTATGCACAATGCACATATTGTAATGTACCATTTCGTAATGAGTTTCGGTAAATTACCGTAATGCTACTTCGTCACTTAACTGGTGCCTATCGGTTTTCCGAAGCCCACATTAAATGTGAGCAAAAACGCGGTCAATGTTAATGAAATTGATACCTGGGAGATACTTACCAAGACGGATTTACTTTCTTATATATGCGTATATTATAAGTTGCCAGATAACGAATTTGTTATTTCTCAAAACGGGATCTTTTGATTACAATTATTTAATAATAAACACAGCCAGTGTAGGTCTACGTCGTTCTGCATTGCCAATAACAAATCAATACAACCTTTCATACGTGCATTATTAACGTTCACTGACTTTACCTCTGCACGTGTTTTCGTTACATTTAAGAGCGCCCTCAAACATCTAAAGAGAAAGAAAAGCAATGGACACGAATTCATCAGACAGCGACAGACACGTGGCGAAAAGGAGGCGCAGCGGACGCGTGTCTCGCCAGGCTCGGGACTCTCCCCTGAAACAGGCCGTGCGCAGTTTTGCCGGTTTTATGTTCGGCCTTTTTCTGGCTTCCATATATGGATGCACGACGTTATACCTGCATAACGCTGGGCTCTGGTACAGCCTGGTTACAACTGTAGTTTTAGCTGCTTTCTGTGCCTTTGGAATGGGCCTCTCCATCCGTGTGCGCTCCAACGTCTTACTTATGTTACCGATGTTGTGCTGCAGTAAGTGCCACAATAACATTCTGCCCGTTGAACGCTCAAAATGCAATATTCCAGTATCTTAGTTTCGCTATATTGTCTGTTCACAATAGACTTTTTTTTAAAATGATGTTTACATTCATGGTGACCTGCAACAGATTAATGGAATAAATGACTGATATGTTCTAAATAACGATGTTTTCTCCTAGAGAATGGCAAGAAAACCCTGCTTTTCCTGGCCTTCTCTCTGGTTGCCCAGGGCCCTATGGCGAACACCCTGGAGAACTTCCACCGGGCTGCAAGTAGTGTGTCCTGTGGGGCCGAGCTGGCAGCCAATCAGACACGGCAGCTAGTAGAGCAGGCCACAGCTCCGCTGCTATGTGAGAATCTCTTACAGGCCCCTCAATCTTCACAGTGACTCAATAGTCCAAGAGCTCATGAACACCACCAAAAGTCACAGACATGCAGTGTATATATAAGATCACCTACACACACTATAACTTTGTGAAAACATGCATTCTAACTGACGTGTAAACTTTTGGAATTAACCAAAACTTTATGAATTTAATTTGAAAATATTGGTGGTGACATTTAATATATATTCTTGAATATGAACTTTTAGTTTTCTTACTAACAGTGTGAAGTATATTGTACTATGCATCAATTATTCATCTCCAGTGCAAGACTATGTTTAGATGTTAGTTAAAAACTAGTAGTAGAAGCAATTGTGGGGTAGAGTGATACATCAAACAACCATTGCAACCTGCTTTTCTCTCAAAGGTAACTAGAACCATCATGAATGAATATGGAAAGAGTCAGACTGTTAGCTTGTATGTCTGGCCAAATGACTGGACAGCTGGCTGGCTGTCCAGTCAGGCATGTTTAGAGTTCATTTCAAACAAGATGCTATTGTGTTCTTTCTTAATCACAGCTGTGCTTAGTAAGATAAAGGAGATTTCAAGGAATGCCTATGCAGTGGCTGGCAGGGTACAGAACTTCATAAGCTCATTAACAGAGTCTGTCAGACATGTGGGTGAGTTGGTGAGGGAGCAGAGAGACCCAATCCTTTCATGTGGTTCAGACCTGAATGTTGTGAAGAAATTCTGCCCGGCATGAGATGTTGAGGAGATGTTGCAGCCTAATTTTTGAATGAAGCCGACTGATATAAATGGTAATGTGCTGCAGTAGAACATCTCAGATCCAGCAGATGATGCCTTAATATTAGACATTTTGCCTTGCAAGATTTACTTGGCAGATGAGTAGCAAATGTGGTGCACAACATTGTAAAAAGGAGAAATTTCAGTTGTGATGTAACCACTCAGAGCACCTTCTCGTCCTTTGTAGCACGTACTCTTAGGAACGTCCTACACTTCCTTGTCAACATAGGTGAAGTGTGCAACGACAAACTAAGCACACCATATAGGAAGTGCATCAGTCTCTTTGATGATGCTTACAGCGACTGTAAGGAGCTTCTGAACATCTTCTCCTTCTTCTGCGATATAGTGGTTGGCTTCCAGCCACTATGTGAAATCTCAAAAGGTCAGCATCACTGATGTGTGTCCATATCTATGGTCTGTTTATCCATCACACTATAGTTTTCTGTTGCTGCTTAGTCATATTGCATTTATTCTCAAACTGCTTATCAGGGTAATAGAAGCCTGTCCCAGGTGTCACAAAGCACAAGGCAGGTTACACTCTTTACAGGATGTTCATAAATTGTAGGGCACACACACAAAGGTTAAAGGCAAGTTTAGCATTCCCAATCTGCCTACAGATTTTGGGACTGGGTGGAAACTGGAACACCTTGACTTAAGTCACCCTTGCATATGGAGAGCATGCAAACTTCCCACACAGTACAGTTTAGAGCTGGACTCTGAGTCATGACAGTGGTGTGAGAAAATCTCAAAGGGAACACCTTGGCTGAAGGCAAAACAAAGAAAGCCGTTAATTCACCAAAGACAGTGACGGGTGCTTTCACTACAGTAACATAGCATCTTTCTGAAGCTGGAAAATTAAAAGCCAGATCAGCATTCTTCTGTCCCCTGAAAATTTCCTTTTGAGAGCTTAGTTTATCTAGCCTAGTCTTTGTCTTTGTACCCAATCATCACTGGAAATAGTAGCAGGGAAGGGGGGGGGGGGGTGTTGAAAAGGACACTGCACATCCTTTTACTTGTGGACATGGGAGCAGCCCTTCCTACATCAGTTATCTCTCCTCCCTGTCACCATTATTGCACAACATGAAACAAAAACAAAGGAAAAGTAGGCAGTCCAAACCAGTTTTGCGGGCTACTGGACAATTTGGGGGCATCTAACAGATTTGTGGAAGGCTGTTCAGAGCAGATTGACGTTAGGGCAAAGATAAGATGCCATATCAGTCAAATCAGTATTTCTTGTTTCTCTTGAACTTGGACAATTCAGAGGACAGAAGGTCACATGTGAGATGTTAGCAGAGAAGAACAGTAAAGCTGCCTGTTAATAGGTGTAGCAGGAAAAGGCTGTGGAGTGAAAGTGTTTCAGCTTCGTTTCCATTTCCTATGGTTTGTTTCTGTTTCCTCTCACAGTCATTGAGCTGTTCTGTGTCATCCCCTCCTACGTGATGAACCAGCTGAAGATCAGACTGGCTGAACGTGAGCTCGTCTTGATGCTGTTAACTTTTTAAAAGCTTTTTAAAGGAAACATGATGTAAAAGTAGACAAAAAATATTTTTTGCCTCTAACAAGTTTCACCAGTTTAGAAAGTTTTCAGGTCAGCCCTGACAATGACATTTTGTCATGCCCACACCATGTCCTTTAGGTGTTGCCGTTCCTTTCCTACATGTTCAGTGTCTTAAGTGTATTAGTCCAAACCAGTTGTCTCATTTATGTCCCCATTTAACTTTCCCTGTGTGTTAGGATGTTGCCAGTTGTTGAGTAAGAGTGGTATTGTTAATGTTTGCTCTGTGTCTATGGTTCATACCTTGCTTAGCCCGTTATTTTATGTTGGCTTTATTTTGCTTTGTTTCTTAATAAATCTCCCTCTCTGCGCTTGAACGTCACCTCAGCTCGTCTGGTTCGTGACACGTTTACTTATGTCACAATTTCATCAACTGCATGTAGTTTAATTAAACAGTATATTTTACTGGTGTAACACCTCTTACATCAAGTAGACTTTTAATATAGGTGTGGGAACATTCATGTGTGTTTCCAGATATTTCTACCTTACCTGTGAGTAGGATATTGACTTGTGATGGCATCATCCTTGTCTCTTCCCCTGTGACCTTTAATTGAAGCAACCATTGCGGCATTTGAGAAAATGAAGCAAGAGTTTGAATTCAACATTTCTGCCTCGATACACCTTGACACGCGCCTGAACGCTAGCCAGTCGGTGCAGCAGATGTATCAGAAAATCATGGAAGAGGTCACCATGGAAATGTCACGTTTGCGGGATCTGACGGGGCTGATGAGATATGTGGGACTGTTCCTCCTGCTGCTCATGTACCTGCAGTAAGTTCCTCAGAAGATCGCTCATCATGTCCACGAGTTCACTCCAGGTTGGCTCATCTCATAGCACAACCGTGTTCACTTTCAGTACCTCCTTCTGTGTTTTTTAAGGGCCTTCCTGTATAAGAGAAAGTACCTCAACCACGATGACTTTGACAACATCTACATCACTGATACATTTGTGGAGATGGACCTCAGAAGATCCAGACAAGGAAAGAGCTCCCTACTGCCACTGAGCAGAAGAGAAGCGCTCACCTACATCAGACCTTGTGAGTGAAGTGGAGCAAGGAGTGAGTGTGGTAGCTGAAGGTTGAAAAGGAAATGTTTCCTTTAAAATGGATGCATGCAAGGTCCCATTAGGAGTAGGGGGTGAAAAGGCCCAAGGAGAAGTACAGAGAAACAAGAGAAGAAAAGGCAGCCCAGTTTGGTGCCACCCTTACAGCAATGGTCTCACTCATGAACTTCTGCCCTCAGGTTCTCTGCACCTTACGGAGCAGGAGAGACGTGGCACAGTGATGAACGTGGTGTCTGTCGTCAGGCATGCTGTTGTGGGTGGCGTCCTGGTGGTTCTAGACATGGTGGTATTCTGGATGTTTGACATGGTGCACTACCTGGCTAAGGGCGAGATTGTGGCCAGGGGTAAGACACTGCACATTCAGGTTGCTTTGTGCTGCATTATAACATTCAAGGAAATTGTCTTGGCTTAAGTCAAGATTGCTTAAGATCTAGGTGTTAACACAACCAAGGGAATAAGTTTATGGTTTGTCACTGTTGTATTTTCTGAATTTCAGACCGGTGTGATGTTTTATTGTTCTGTTTCTGTAACAGCTCCAGTCACTCTAGCAGTGCAAGTGAACGGCTCAGGTTATGCCTCAGACATCTTCAAGGACATTGTAGCTTCTTTTGACATTCTTCAGAAGAGCAACATCACTGTTCTTAGCAGGAAGTGCCTAAATGAGCCCTTGGAGCCAAACTATAAAGTGCTTGTGTTTATAGGTAGGCTGTAGTGAGTTCAGTTACCGTGTGCCATAAAACCGCCTTTTCTGGATACAGTTCTCTCTAGTATTTACTGCCCTCTAGTGAACAGAACAGTATTGATTTTTTTTTTTTTTTGCACACCAAAATGTATGTGTTTTCCTATACATTAATTAAAGTAGGATTTTTCTATAGCTTACACTCATTCCATTGTCTGTAGTCTCATTTTTGCTGTAGCTTTTTGCACAGTAAAATATAACATCTTATTTGATGTTACAGGCTGTCTTTATGGCCTTTCGTTCTTTGTCGCGGTTGCTGGAAGCTACATCAGGCGCTTCAGAAGACTTGTGTGTGCCAGTTACTACCCAGATCGAGAGAGGGTAAGGGTTACTAAACATGTCCAGTGGTCCCTACAAAACTTTTCATGACAGCTTTTGTAGTTCTTGCGCCAAGGGCTAAAACACTGTAATTCCTTCATATGTTGTGTTTTTCTCCGCTGTAAACGGACAGGAGAGAATTAGTTTCCTGTATAACCAGATCCTCAGCCAACGGACTTCCCTCAAGAAAGCCCTGCTGAGGTCTGTGGCCAGGAGAAGCGCTGATGGGAAGCCAGTCAGCATACTCAGGAGGCTGGTTGCTCAGTGAGACACATTCCAGTTCATTCCAGTCTAGCCACTCTCCATTGTAAGCTCTACAGTGTCTCCTGTCAATCATTGGAGGTTCTCCCTCTTCAGAATTTAGCTCAGCTCAGACACTGCGGATAAATGTCTGATGGTATGACCTGACCGAATGAAGGAAGTTGTTTGATCAGAAACTCAAGAGTGCGCACACACAACAATACAGTCAGTTCCTAGCTTGGTCCCTGACCCTCATCTGTCTACAGCCTTCCTGCACTACCCTGCTTAGCTAAACTGCTTGGAAAGCCTGAGGTTTCCTGCATGGCTTGCGGAAAGACAGCGGAGACGAGGGAGGACCCTACCATGTTTGCTTGCTCTACTCCAAAATGCACAGGTGGCCTGGATTTGTGGGATTGAAAGTGACACATTTAAATTTCCAAACAGCTTTGGGTTTTGTTGTCCTTGTGTTAATCAACCAGTTTGTTTAACCTTTGTAATCAATGAGAAACTCAAAAGAATAAGATAAAACAAATGATTTCTTGAGTGCCTAGCTAGCTATCTTTGTAATATACTGAAATGATCTTTTAAGCAGAGTCAACCTGTAGCCCCATATTTGTCTAAAGCTCAGAAAGCCTTACAGCCTGCTCCCTTTGTCCCCTGTTCCACACAGGCCTGTACTGTCTGCAGTGCCATCGCAACCTGGGCTCTATCTGCCCAGTCTGCATGAGACCGCTGACCTTTCAGGAGGACTCTGAAGAGGAGATGTGAGTCCACACTGAAACCATTCCTGAGACTATGTTTGTTTCTCTGCCCTATAGGCTATCCTGACTGGAGGGTTTATGCGGGTGATCTTAATGAGAAGATATAGGGATCACAGAAGGATCTCGTTAGAAAACCAGTTATTAGTGCCTGCTGTTTGCTTTACCTTCATGTGGGTGCCTCCTCAACAGAGACTCCAGTGATGACCAGCAGGTGGAGCTGTGGAGAGCTGCCTTGAGCTCAGTGTCACACAGTAGCTGTGAGAAGGGTGTTAGGAAGGTGTTGAGGAGGCGGATCAGGGAGGCCCTGAGGAGGAGGCCAATTCCTTCTGACAGGCAGAATCCGAGCACAGTCGGCCGGAGACCCGGACTGGAAGGCACAGAGGGAGGCAGTGACTCAGACAGTTACATCAGCGTCCAGAACAGCAGTACCACCAGGTACACAAGGGAAAACAAGCAACCATACTACACTGTACAAAAAGTGTTTGGAGGTTTCTGATAAATGAGACACAAAGGCACATTTACAGTACCAAGTACAGAAGTGAATGGGGATGTAGCTTAGGAAAGTGTCAGCTACAGTAGTAACCCCCAGGTTATGAGGAGTTTGGTTGATTCCCTGGGTGGAGGACTCTGGACTCTTATCTCAGCGGGCCAGTCCTCTTGTCTGAGAATTTTGTGCAGGCTGCTGCTGTGCAGGTTTAAGCTCCAACAGAGCTGATCTCGTCACAAGGACACAAGCTATCGATGCCATAGGCATGAAGTTCCTAAGTGGACACGTCGTAAGTTAGCTTGGCTCTTGTATCAGTAAGGTTAGGTGATGCTTTATCCCATAGTGAGCTGGATATGGCCTACCAGGAGCAGCCGGTGTGGAACAACTCTGAGTCCAGTGACCACGACCCCCAACCCTTCCTGGCTGCCTCCAAGAATTACGGTCAGGCTATGGAGGCTTCAGTCAGTGACTCCTCCACCTCCTCCCAAAGCAGTGTGTGGAACCAGGACATACAAGTGCACTCCGTCGTGGTCCACAGCCCTGTGATACACATGCCCTCAGTTCAGACACAGGAAGTCCAGCCTGTGATCCATGCACAGTCAGATTCTGAACCATACTCTGCATAGGCAAGCCTAAGAAGATGGTGAAGGTGGTTTTAAATGAAATGTAATTTATAAATGTGTTAGCATTAGGCCAAGTAGACCTAATCAGAGAAGGAACTGAGTTATTTTGGTAATAGTTTAATGTGTAACATAGTGGCAAATTCCATTAAAAATTTATTGCAAAAGAAGCAAAGCTGACATACATTCTCTGTTTTGAAAAAGCTGTTGATTTAAGCAGTTCATGCTTGGTATCTTGTTTAAATCTTCTGTACTGTTTGACACTTAATGGGAATGTTTAAGTCAGTTAGCTACATGTTCATATATAACAAGCCTACAACAAAATATACACAGATTTACAGCAAATTGTAAGAAGGAATAGGCATTTTTGCTGTCTGTTGCAAAATGGGGAGTATAGAATTGTGGCACCAAATGTTTATTCTATACAAAACCAGCTATGGTATTGCACAAAATATATAAAATCTAACAATTTAAAAGTAAAACTGTTTATTTTTATTCTTATTGTTTAGATTTAATAATTTTTACTGTCTTTTATTGTGCAAAATGCTGTGGTCTGTTACTGTTTAATTGTAACAGGAAGAAAACATACAGCAACCATTTAAGACCCATCAAGTGTTGGATTTTAACAAAATAGGTGTTTCTTATCTCTGATAGCAGATCCCCCATATATGATTACTTAGCACCCTTCCTACATAATGTCGACTTAATAGTTTACAGTAACTACGTGTAACATCGGTGATTTTCATATGTATGTTACCAGTACCAAGACATTAATTATTCAGTGCATATACACTGATCAGCCATAACATTATGACCACAGACGAGTGAACTGAATAACATCGGTTATCTCGTTACAATGGCACCTGGAAGTGGGTGGGTTATATTAGGCAACAAGTGAACATTTTGTCCCTGAAGTTAATGTGCTGGAAGCAGAAAAAAATGGACAAGCTTAAGAATTTGAGTGACTTTGACATGGGTCAGTTTGTGATGGCTAGACGACTGGGTAATAGCAGCTCCAAAACTGCAGCTCTTGTGGGATCTTCCTGGTCTGCAGTGGTCAGGACCTATCAAGAGTGGTCCAAGGAAGGAAATCCAGTGAACCAGCAACAGGGTGTCATGGGTGGCCAAGGCTCACTTTGGAACGTGGGAACTGAAGGCTGGCCTGAGTAATCTGATCTGATAAGAGCTACTGTAGCTCAAACTGCTGAAAAGGTTAATGCTGATTCTGATAGAAAGGGGTCAACACACAGCGCATCTCAGTTTGTTGTGTATGGGGCTGTGTAGCTGCAGAGCAGTCAGGACAAGCTCCCACCAAAAACACCTACAATGGGCATCAGAACTAGGCCATGGAGCAATGGAAGAACGTGGCCTGGTCTCATGAATCATGTGTTCTTTTACATCATGTGCATGGCCTGGTGTGTGCGCGTCATGTACCTGGGGAAGCGATGGCACCAGGATGCACTATGGGAAGAAGGCAAGCCAGCATAACGATGAGTTTGAGGGGTTGACTTGGCCTCCAAATTCTCCAGATCTTAATCCAATCGAGCGTCTATGGGATGTGCTGGAAAAACAAGTCTGATCCACGGAGGTCCCACCTTGCAACTTTAAAGGATTTAAAAGATCTACTTCTGATGGCTTGGTGCCAGATACCACAGCATACCTTCATAGGTCTAATGGAGTACAGGCCTCCACGAGTGAGGGTGGCAAAGGGGAGACCTACTCAATATTATGTAGGTGGTCATAATGTTATGGTCAGCGTGTACTGCCGTGTGTACACATTAAGTATGTATACAACTTTATATAGAAAGATGCATAACTACTTTTTAGCCTAGGTGTCTGTGTCAATATTAACTTTGGCTAGGCCATCGTGCTGCCAATATTGCAAGGCCCGGGAAACAGATGCAAGTGTGACATGGTTCAAGCCAAGTTTGGAGATAATGGTGGCGGTTAGCCACAAATAGTTGGGCTCCTAGGAAATATTTATGGTGATGATCCAAGTATGGATGAAAATGTGACTGGTTAAACATCGTAAGCAGGTACTGTAATGTGATTGGTTAAATGTGTCTTTCGGCAATTTATTACAACTGTATAAAAAAAAAACGCTTGCTGCTGTAAAGTATTTTTTGGAAGGAGAGGCCAATTTTGCAAGGTGATTTGTGGACCATCATTGCCTCGTTCTCCTTGCCTTTCCATCTTTGACTAAAACCTTGCCCGAAACCAGAAGCTCCTTACTTTTTGCCTTTATTTGGAAATCATAACGGTAACAAATGAATGCCTTATTTAGTCATCAGTGTACATATCGCTCTTGTCCTTTTTTAAACATGTCCTTTTCTTGCAACGCTCGCACGAACAATCCCAAGGAGCATTACAGAAGGGGACGAATTTGTGGTCCCATTTCAGCTAGAGTGACGTGGGAGGAAGGAGTACCCACGTGTCACCGCTGTCCCAGTTCGGTCTCAACAACAAACGTCGCATTTACACCCTTCAGAAAGGGCATCTGCAGTTTCAGGAACAATCAGCTTGTGTGCACTGTCTAACCGGACAGCCTTGTCAACTTCGACAACAAACAACAAAAGCATGCAGCACTACAGAAGGGTTACGCGTCTAGCAGGGCTTCCGGGTTTTCAGCTCAGCGTAAGATACCCTCTTCCTGTCCAGCTGTAAGGGGTGCACGACAAAAAAGACATAATCGTACTGCTTCATAATATAACTACATCGTGACGTTAAAGGTGCATTCGTTGGTGTGCGTTGAAAGCTTATTACTTAATATAGTAATTTACGTAAACATAGACTACATATCTGTAAACACAGATATATACGTATCTGTTTACAGTAGGCGGTATGACACTCGCTGGGTAGATGTTTCTGCACGTACAGAAGATGGATAGTCGTTCTGTGGATACAACACGGAGGATGCAATAGAAGACGTTTCGTGTAAAACGTGACTTTTCCTCGCTTGGGCAAGGTAATGAAGTTGGGTTTTTAT